>CAJNSZ010000176.1:136806-161520 GCA_905329745.1 Rotaria sp. Silwood2 | reverse complement strand
TAAACTCTTCTGAAATAGCTTTATTTTGATACCAAACGATTCCTCGTGAAATTCTGCATCTAGTAAACTATGAATCAACCAAAATTGACGAGGGCCCAAAAATGACCCTTATACGCCCCCGTCCTTTATCAAATAACGATATTCATGAAATGTTATTGCACCAAGATTAATGTTTGTGTAATAATCAGATATCAAATAATGAAGACGCATTTCAGTTTTGAAAGTATGTAAAAGCAACGAAGAATATCATATGCTGACAAATAAAGACAAATAATAATAAGAATTTCATGTGATAAATCAAGAAAATAAGTGACACTCTGATAAAAACATTTTACTGATGGGATCATATGAATAATATCATCAATAATACGTTTCATATATTTGCTTC
This sequence comes from Rotaria sp. Silwood2, assembly GCA_905329745.1. Lineage (NCBI taxonomy): Eukaryota > Metazoa > Rotifera > Eurotatoria > Philodinida > Philodinidae > Rotaria > Rotaria sp. Silwood2. The sequence goes on along the minus strand of CAJNSZ010000176.1, from coordinate 161,132 downwards.
AGAAGATTTTTTTGAAAATGAATTAAATAACCGAATGATAAAGTAAACATTGATTAGAATTTCTTGACGCAAGAATTTTTGTGAAAATAAAAAAAAGTTAATTGACCGATCTGCAATATATAATGACCTGAATAACATAGCTGATGGATTATCATTGAATGAAAATAGATTTTGTCATCAAAGTTGGAATTGAAGCCAATTGAGAATTTATATCTACACAAAATTGCTATTATGATGTTTTTCTAGGTGATTTGATGAAGAAATCATTTGTTCATGAGAATATTAGAAATTTTTTTTTTCATTTCTATTAAGTATTTTGACAATTATCAGAGAGAAAAATGTTTTAAATAAACTTCGAAATATCATATAAGATCGAATTTTCTTCCACAAGTCAATGAATTCAAACTTAGAAACTTTGAAAAACAATATTCACGGAGTTGGTTTTACCATTTATTCTTAATTACATTTAAAGTCTTGATCATTTTCGTCTCTATGTTAGATGAATCGATAGATATAAATAGAAAAAAAAACACTGGAAAGAAAATCTTGATCAATGGTGTCGTTATTATCTCCTAGAATCACCTTTTAAGACATATTGGATTAGCATTAATCTTCATTGAATAAAATCCACTTTTTATCTTCTCAGAATTTTCCATATTTTTTATAGCATGACGATTCGTCATTGTTATTGAAAACCAATGTACATGTAAGAATGATGACAGGTTTCGTGTATTTCTTGTAAAAGCTTGTGTTTGTGGTCTGTGCATATTATTAAATTTATTTTTCAATGAAGATTCTCATATCATAATGATTATATGAACCAAAGTTCTTTTTCATGAAAAATACTTTTGATCTCATTTTACGAACACAGGATGTGACTAGCATTTTGGAAATCGGCAAGAATAAATTTAACTCATGCAATATTATTGATATATTTATCATCAAAAAGAAAACATTGCTCTTTTATTAGATTGAAAAATAAAAGATATGTTACATTAATCTATATTTATCTGAAAATATGTCTCAACTTTCTGTTTGATTTAATATGACAAATAAAAAAAATCTTCTTTTTTCAATAATGTGAAGACATCAAAGCCAAATAGATAAGATTGAATTGAAATAATTAAGCTAGAATCTCAATTTAGCACATTTGAGGTCAGAGTGTGGGTGTGAGTGTCGTTGTCAGTGTGGGTTTTCTCATCCCGCACACTCACAGTCTCATCCACGTCCATCCCTAGGATTTGACAGAAAGATCGATGCACTCATATATTGCAAGAAGACTATTTTTCAACTTAATAGTGAGATCGAAATGGCAAAAGCAACTTCACAAAAATATGCAGCTATTTTAACTCACATGGCAGTTCAAAGTATTGTGATTTCTATTCCTTTAGCAATAGCGCCTTGTTACAAGGGTATGGGTGAGTATGAGACTATGGTTGAGTGTAGACTGAAGGTATCCAACGGCACCCACACATCCACAATCGCACACCTACAGCTCGATTAATCACAATTTTACGCGGATTTTTTTCGAAATTGTCAAAATTGCGACGATTTTCAAGACATGGGATAATTTCAAAGTATTGAAAACCGTTAGAAAGCAACGGAAGTAAAAAGAAATGTCGTAGTGATCAGAAATCAGTTTGATTCTCCTTGATGACATCTAACATATCCATCTTAAAAATTTATACTGATTATCGTGCATACACGTTCTGGATATTGAGATTTTCATGGGAATATTTCCAGGATTAAATTACAAGTCCAGCTCACCCCGTTTCGATCTCTCATATAAACAATAAGCAGTTGGTTTGTTCGCACGCTATTTAAAATAAACGATGATGAGAACGAACATGTTCTTATCTTACAGCACTCAACCAACTAACTCATGTTTGTGTGTTAAAGATACTTTTTTTTATTAAACATGAATGAAAAGGTTATCGGTATATAATTACTTTTGCATCGAAATCGCAATGTGTTTATAATCAATCACTGCCTCGTTGAAACACAAGTAAGTTTTATCTTATAAATGATATTATTAAAAGCCTGAACAAGAAAAGAAATGTTTATTTTCAAGTTTTTGAAATCATTAGCTTGTATTCTTCTGAATATTTGAGACATAAATGCTATTTCTCAGTACTTTCATAAATGTTATGTAAATCCTCTAAAGATGACGATTACTCTTGTTTGATGAAAACTCAAGATTATATGGACTAAGGATTAAGAGTAAGACTACATTTCAATTATCTAAAAGTACTAAACAATATCAAAATATTTTTTCTTTTAAATTTAGTCATTATTGATCTTTTAATTGATGTGTAATAAGTAGAGATGTGCGAAATCGAACTTCTCAGTCTCAGTCTTCCTGCCCTTGATATCAGTCAGTCGCGATATCGATCTTAGTCTTCATGTCTTTCACTCGCTGTTCTTCTAAGAGAAGTCTCTCATGATTTTTCTTCCACTCAATCCAATTTCTTCAGTGTTTTCAACCGTCTAATCTAGAAGTATAAGCCAATGCACTGATCAGTGACAAGCGCTAATGTTTTTACCATTACTTTTCCTCTGTTTGTGACAGTGGCTGTGTCGATCCGATTATACTTCTAATTCCATCAGGTTTTCCTATGTAATATTTCCAGCCAATCAGAGTTTTCCAAATTTTTCCATCCGATCAATTAAATTTTTTCATAGTCGTTGATGAAATTTCACTCAAGAAACTGATTAATTAAGCAAAATCCACGACAAAATCCGATTCACTGGATGAGGATCCATGGGAAACTCTAATTGACTGAAGGAATATCGTGGGAAAACATAATTGATTATGTGAGTACAGCCGTGCATCGGTGATACTCCATCATCGTTTTATCTGTAATCTGTTCTCGGATCCTAGGGTGACTGTTTCCACCTCATTGAGACCAACAAAAGACGAAGATCAAGACTGAGCCTAGACAAGGCTAATTGAGGCAGTCACTGAGACAGACACCGAGACTGACAGAGATTCTCGATGTTGGTACATCTCTAATGATAAGAATTTGCAAAAGTATCTATGAAGAAATTCCGGATTATTTACTTCTTCTAATTTTGATCAATTTAGATTCAGTCGTGCACAAAAAAATCGTTTCGCACTCGATGGATCATCGATTCATTCTCCGTCGTGCCGTTGATACTGACAATATTGCACTCTCTCAACTTAATCAACATGCTTTTCGTGAAACATTCATCGATGGTTTTACTATACCGATTGGTGAAGATAATCTTCAGTCTTATTTTCGTACATCGGTTAGCCCAGAAGCACATGCGAAAAAAATTGCAGATCCACAGCAAGCAACATGGATAATAATAGACAAGACAAATAATGAATTCGTCGCATTTACCAATGCTGGCCCATGTACTTTGTCTCATCCTGATGTTCGTGCAGGGGAAGACGCAGAACTTCATCGTATATATGTTCGACGTGATCGACAAGGTTATGGGCTTGGTCAGTGGCTTATGAATGTGGCTTTATCGTGGCTAGAAGAACGATTTCCTGGACGTCCTATTTGGGTTACAGTATGGTCAGGCAATTCGAAGGCTCAAAAGCTTTTTAAGAACTATAACTTCAACAAGGTTGACAATTATTCTTATAAATTGGGGGAATATAACGCGGAGAATATCATCATGCGACGAGAAAGTTTTTCATCGTAGATTTTTTTGTTGATACATTTTCACTCGTATTGACTTGATCTGTATGCCATTATTGATATCACTATCCCTTTGATATCGTTATCTCCGTATTTCTCTCATTCTTTTTCTCTCCTATATAATGTCGAATAGCTAACTATCTCAGATTTTCTTCATAAAAGAAAAAGTATTTTGTTTAAATCGTTTCATACTATCAATGAATAATGTTGAGCAATCAATGAAATTCAAACAAATCTTTGAAGACATCTGGAACTGCACAAATTTTGCCAAATTTCTCTAACTATGATCTTCAATTTTGCACAAGCTGGAAATTCAAGAAAATATTTGTCGGAAAAGTTTGACATGCATTTTAAAAGTGTTGAAATCCATGAAAAATGGACCTAAGTTTTTTCTAAATACACATTGATGAGATCCAAATATAATTTCAGAAAAATTGGTCGTTTTGTCAATCTCTTTTATAGAATCCAACTGTAGTTCGATATCAAACTTAATACTCTTCTACAAATAGTATTAAGCACAAATTTTATATAAACCAGTTATTAGAAAAAATTATGCTGCTCAAATTCACATCATTCACAAAGCAACACTAAACGATCGTGAATGATTCGTTGATTTACTACCTGAATCACTGACTATATTTTCACAATAATTCGTGCCACAAGTTAATAATAAAGATTCACATAAACTTCTTTTATTTATTATTACTACAGTATGAAATAAATATAGAGCAATTTATTTCTTTTAAAAAGTTTTTATCGGTATTTCTGAACTTTTGATTCAGAAAGATGTATGAATAATCAACGTGTGAATGTGGGTGCGGGCGACTGTGGCTGTTGAAACCTCTAGCTGACCAGCATCCCCTCTCACATCTACCCACAACTGTTTTATGCAGTATTGCCGTTTGCTATATCAAGAATTCTTTTTTTTTTTGGAGAGAAACAATGCCTGAGCTAGAAACTTATAACAGGCAGTTTTGCCGTAACGAATTCGATGAGAAGAAAAAGTCCGCAAAACAAATATCTCAAAAAAGCTTTTTCAACTTTTTATATCCGGAAAATTTTGTATTTATGAACTATCTTGAGCTACATAGATCAACTATATAGGACTCGACCACACGGAAATGCAGCCATTGAAATTTCTGTTGATGTGACCTTGAGTAGAATCACTTGGGATTTCTTTCTGACTCTTGCGACGCTAATTTTTGAAGAATGAAATTTTTCAAAAATAAAGAGTTTCAAGAAAACATTAGTCGAAAGAACATAAGCCATCATCTATGGTAATAATGTATGAGTGAATTCTTTTTGCACTATTTATCCAGAATATTTTAGGTTGAAGAAATATTGCTTAGAAAATTATCCAAGGAAAACCCGTTACCGTTTGGAATCGATAAAATAAAATCCGAAGTTTAAATTCTGGAAGCAGAAAAAGCTTTTCACTTTCTACTTATAGCTCGAGTTATGATGCTCATAAAGAAATTCTTTTTTCCTTCCAGAGGAGACTGAGTATGTCTCTATGCATTATTATGGGAGTAGAATTACAAAAAAAATATTAAACTAATTTGAAGAAGTGCTATAATCGCGAGTGGATTAGATTAGATCGAAGTTTAGTTTATTGTAAATGTCACAAGTTCGTGTATCTTGTTCCTACTAAGGTTTTTGGTTCCAACCACCATTGCAGGATAAAATCTGCTTCATACCAGTGATCTTTAAGGGCATTTCCTGCAGGCTATGCTAAATTTTCACAAGGAACGAGCTCCAAAATATTAGAAATATAGAAATATAATTTCGGACTGGTTGTCCGTCGTACCCGACAGAGTGATTGGACAGCAGTCTCTAGATACCAGAGTGTGGGTGTAGGGTGTGATACGTGCGTGTGAGTTTAGGTGTGATGTGTGAGTGCAGTTTTTCTAGTAATTTCCAGTGCCACATCTATCCAGATCCCAACGACACCCACACCCACAACCACACCATGAGATGTTTTGTAATGCTGGTATTCGAGTATATCGTGTCAAAAATCTTTTTCATTATGTCGATGATAATTAAATTCGTTTATATAGTTTTCACTTAATTTTTATTATTTGTTTAAGTTTCAGTTTTTCGAAATATAGAAAAAATATTTGTAGACGTTGATGTGAGTATCAAGTCGATATTGGGGCAGATGTTTTTAGCGAAATATTTTTTAGGATTTTAATTGGGCGCTTGGAATCATGAGATCGTTTTGGTATTTCATCCTTTTGTAATCGCGCATTTGTGATCGAAAATAGGGCATATCATCTATTCAAAATGATACAATTTACTGATAATTAATAGATGATAATTATCTTTAGAGAATCATGCTCAGAATTTCGTCACCACTCAAGTAATGATCTGTTGGCTGTTACCGTCCACTTTCGTAGAGCGCAAAAAAAACTTCGATCATATTGAATCCGTGTGGGTGTGGGATGTGAATATAATTCCAATATAGAGATTTGCACAGTGACATCTCCCACTCCCACACACATCATATCCACACTTTATTCATCCCAAAAGAAAAAACTCCGCACAGCAATATGATTTCACGGATCGTGTTTACTTTTGAAATGTTGAACCTGATAAAAAAACACGAGCTGCAGTTTTTCTCATCGTTATTAACAATCAGCAATTTTTCAGTCCCTTTTAGGATGTGGCTTTGGCCGTGAGGTATGATGCGCTTGCATAAATGTGCATCCGCATTCTGAACTGAAATGCAACAAAAACAAAATGATCTTTTTCTTCATATAATTTTTTTTGAATACTGCAATTCCTTTGTGTGATAAGCTTTTGAAAAGAACATAAACAATTCACTACCTGCGAATTTGTTAATAATGAGTTTGGCGATAAGAAATTATCAACTGGTTTAGTATGGTCATTTTTTCTTTCAATTTTCGATTCATTGAATACGATCATTTTTACAGTTTTATGTAGCATATTGACCTTTAACAAAAAAAATACAAATGACGTAGTCAATTGCAGATCTTTTTCATATTTCCAACTCATTTATATTTGAGAATGTATGCGTTAAAGACATTTTTTTCTAGCGATTCTACACATAATTTCGCATTTCACTATAATGAAAAAAGACGAAGAAAAAAGGTGAACATTCGAACACGTTTTGCAATTGTTTCCTTATTATTAATTAAGTTTTGTTGATTCAAATTTAAATTGTACAATGAACAAGTAATCACTGCATACTATGTTGTTGCAAAATGAATTAGCCAGTCAATGTATACAAGATGATTTTAGGACTTTTTTTCAAGTTGAAATATATATCAAACGGTCTAAAAACGTTTCAATAAAACATTAATTTTTAAGATTGGTACCATTCAAAACACTAAAAAAGAGTTTGCCTGTGGATGTGGGTTCTTTTTTCTCCATACCCACACCTTTCTGGTCGTCAAAATTTAGTCTAGTACCTAATTTTTCTATTTCTTTCCTGTTGAAGTTTAAAATGTTATGAATTATAATTGTCGAACTTGCAATTTAGGAACAATAAAAATTAGCAATATGGAATATTGCTTGGTTTGAATAAGTAACGGCGAGATACTTTGAACTGCCTAATCGTTTTTAATCGAGATTTATAGCACGTGATATAAACCAAAACATCGAAGTAGAAATTCTCGAGTTGTCTGTATATAGCTCTATTTTTGTAAATTAAAGGTACTGTAAGTTTCAGCTCCACATAATTTTTCTTTCCTGACATATCGAAGTTCCAAAAATCTCTTGAAATGCTAGCATTTTTTTCTTCTATATATCGGGAAAGAGGCATCATTTTGAGTTGAAATTCTCAAGAAATTTCAATGAAAAATGGAACTATATACAAGTAACTTGAAAAACTCTACCTCGATTTTTATTTTGGTGTAAACCGTGCTGCATAAGTCTCAATCAAAAGGATATAACTATATAGAGCTGTCGAACAACACTCAGATGCACACCCTGCATTAACGTGAGATGCTGATTGGAAAGAAAAAAGAGAATTTCGAAACTGAATTTTTGCGAAGTTTGTTTTTTTTTCTTCTTGTTATTCTTTTTCATTTTACTTCCATGCGCATTACACTTTGTTAATAAAACACTAATCCAATGTAGAAAAAAAAAAGAAAAAGACAAATCTTTTTGAAGCCATATTTTCTTTCTCGTTATATCACTATCTTTTGCCTTTATGCGTTATTTTATCGATTGAGACAGGCTGATAAAATTTTGATTACTACATTTATTAGTTTTTTAGTACAGCAGTTTCTGGTAATTTTGTGAAGAAATCAGAAAATTTTGAAAAATATTCTTTCTGTTGAATAGATTTTATTTCTTTTCACATTTGCTTGTTGACATATGCAGTTTTTCATCTGCTTGTTTGGTTGTAATGTATGTATGAAAGTACCTTTTATTTAACAAGAATAGTATAGAGAAAAAGTATGTAGTAGTTTTTTTTACTCTATTCCATTGGAATATAATAATTGAAATGCATCTCCGTTTAGAATCTGAGAATACATAGTATTTCATAGGGATTTGAAAATTTATTTTTATTTATTTTTTCCAATCAGCTTTAATTACCATTGTATTTAGCCAAAATTAATAAATATAAAGGTCTTTAGCTATTAATTAAATTTAAAACCTTTTCCCCTCTAGTTTGTCTTCGAAGGCTATGGTAACCAATAAGTTTTTGTTTGTAAACGTAAATTTTAGTGTTTGTTTGTATCGACATTTTTTTTTTCGATGCTCTGTTTGTAGTGTAGAGTTTAGATCATGCACATGTTTACTACTTACTTCTTCATTATGGCACATGGTGTATCTTGAGAATATTGAGTTATCGTTGATGATTCTTTAAAAATTTTACCCAATATTGAAATGAATGCATGACACCATTTCATAATTTGTTGTTTTTTCAAAAAATAAATTTTCTTCCGGTCTTTTCGTAATAGTATGCATAGGAAAAGAAGTGTTTATATAAAGGTGGTATGAAATTTCCATTAATTTCACATTCATAATAATAACAGAAACTCGAGCAGTTCTGATAAAAGAAAAAAAGTACCTTTTCTTGATTGGATTGATGTAAGCCACATCTTTAGGTCTCTAAATCTGTGAGAAATTTGATCTATACGAATTAAGTTTGAGTAACCACCAAGTTATCTTTATTCATCAAGTGAGTTTTACGTGTGCAGTAGTTATAATGTAATATGGATATTCTTTGTGTCTTACTGAGAATTAATAATAAACAACTGATAATTTAGTACAATAGTTTAGTACACTTAGGACAGCTCTACATTCTTTTTAATGTTGAGAACTATTACAACCTTTTCCCAGAGGAACTGATCCATTCTAAAGTTTGTCGAAATATACGACTGTCCATAGAATCTTATTTTCGATTTATTCATCAGATCTATAGTTGTTTCATGATGAACTATCGGATGTGGCTGTGAATTTTCTTTCAATGTACACATCTATCTGTAAACAATATATACATACTTATTTTCTTCTATTGATTATTTCTACACTATAAACATACCAGACGCGACGCATATAGACTCAAGAAAGAAAGAGAAAGAAAGACAAGAATGAGAGAGTCAAAGAGAAAACAAACAAAACGACTAGTACGATTCGATAACAATCGTTATTATTACATGGGTGCAGCTACACGTTTCTAAATCAGAAGGGGTATGTCGTTATACAACGCTTGAACTTTGTCTCGTAAGAAGTTGTTCAGACTTCTAGCTTAGGAGGTAACATGCTTTATATGCCAGACGTCTGTTGGGAAATACTAATTTGACAATAGATAAAGTTCACTATAGCCTCTACAGATTTTTATTACTGAGAATCGAGAGTCCTCGAAAATAAAGGGGCAGACTTCAGATGAGCGACTGAATAGCTAAGTGGGTATTAAAAAAAGGCTGAAAGAGAAACCTGTAATGTGTTTTAGTGATATTCGAACTGTTTCAATTAGGTAATAGTACGATTGTGCACATCCAAAACGGTTATACATACATATTAGTAGTCACTCACAGCCACAAACACAGTAGTCATTCTAACAGCTTTTTTCGCGATAAATGAAAATTTACAAAGAATGTAGAATTGACGGATGAGAGATAAGCTTTTAAAACTGAACCGATAGAATGAGATCGGCCGTGTCTGGACATTCAGAAAATTCCTAGAGATATATTTTCTTTTTTCGACTTTTCTAGAAATTTTGAAAATTCATTGATGTTACATAACATTGTTTTTGAAGAAATAGAACACTTAACTATATGGAAAGCTAGTAGTAATGGTGAGTAAGTTTTCAGAGACGCTATTCTCCTGTATTATTTAACTTCTCAATACTCAAATCATACCTTAATTCACTAATTGGTGATTAGATCAATCGAAATGCCATAATCATTTTATTGTTCATCATTAAGAATGCAAATTTCATACTTGTCTGAAAATTGATGAGTAGCTCACTCAACTAATTAGATGTTTTGCAACTTTTGTGAAACACGATCTGAAAGGAGTGTTGAAGTGTTTAGGGTAGAAGTTCGCACTCACTCCCTCAATTTCCTTCAGACCATAACAGACATGCTGCGCGGACCATCACAAACTATGGTAGACTCGTCCAGAAGCGATTAACATTCAGAACGGACACCTTATAAGGTGGGTCCAACACTGATTGATGAATCGGAATGAGAACCGGAGATCTTATATATGTGGTATCTAATAGAAAAGCTTATCAAGTGGTTGAATTTTGACTTTAGCCGCCATACATTTAGCAGCAATGAAGAAGTGCGTTCTGATATGCAGAAAATGAAGAGTTTTTTCAGGGATTCGGTAGCAATGGGTATATCGTGTTTCACATTTTAATCCCGCAAGAAATTGCGTTAACAGCTTTTTTCGATTGTACGTCTCGGAGAGATGCGTGGACCTTCGAAATATAATAAATCTGAAGAAAATCAAGGCGAAAAATTCAAGAATGGGATTTTTGTCCGAATGTTCTTAATAAATGGTCTCAACGCAATATCCAATGATTAGTAGTAGGAATATTGAGCATCGAAAAATTCAGCACCAACAAAAGTAACATCATGAAAAATGCATGGAAAGTATGTGAACTGCTTTTGAGGCACTCTAAGGGTATATTTTTTGTCTGAACTTACATAAGAGCTCTCACCTAAACATAAATAAAACTTTGCATTTTGTTCATATCATCTATATTCACAGATTTGGATCTATGAAGAGTAGAAACCATCGGTTCCAAGAAGTTTTGAGTCGAAATAGATCTCAGCAATAAAAATTTATCGCCTCTGATAGATAAATGTTTTCCGTATCAAAGTAGTTAACTAATCTTTTGTGAATAATTTCTGTCGGGTCAGAAAACTTTTCTGGAGTCTAGTACTCTGTCTTTTCAAGCCAGGATCCATTCGATTTTGAGGACCAGCAGGCAAAGTCTAATAACATGAAATGAAATTCGACGGCAAAGAAACCTGGTGGGAGACGTCAACTACTTTTTATTTCGATAACAGCGGGACCCAAATGAAGACCACTTTCTACTGCTCTGTGCGAAGACAAGAACCATATGCGTAATTGTACGCAAGCACTTACTTTCATGTCCCCCGGCTATTTTTATGCTAAACTTTCCGGTGCTCAATGTTCTTCATATTTATCGTTTCTGCTCCCTCCAAATGACGTTCTATTAAATGTATCTTCTGTCAATTAAAATAGATCTATTGAAAAATAAAAACAGCGCGAAAATCTTCGCTAAAATGAACTTTTACACGATACAAACACCTTGCAAATTTGGTACCAATTGTAATAGAAGAGATGATCCATTTCACCTCGAAAAGTATTCTCATCAACCAGAACTAACAGACTCTGACGATGACTCTACATCCACTTGCGAAGACATGCAAACACCATGCAAATTTGGTACTAATTGTAATAGAAGAGATGATCCATTTCACCTCGAAAAGTATTTTCATCAACCAGAACTGTCAGACTCTGACAATGACTACCAATTAACTTGTCAAAATAAGCAAATACCATGCAGGTATGGTATCAATTGCTATAACAATAACCCATCCCACCTGAAAGAATATTCTCATCCACAAAAACCAAAAGACTGTGACAAAAATTTTCCACCAAGTAATGAAACACAACCTCCGTGCAAATATGGCACAGGTTGTTATAGAAAAAAACCAGCCCACTTCAAAAAGTATTTTCATCCTCACAAAAATGCTCAATCGAAAGCGGAAGGTGTTTTACCAATCAAATATAATACACCTGTTTATTGGGGTAAAAATGCACTAAGTGAATCCTATCTGGAAATAAATGTCAATCCTAATTCAAGTGAATTCAGGATCATTAGAGATTTACTGAATAACACAGTTGGACAGCATGGCAATAGATGGGGAACAATCTATGGAAGAGATCCGGCAGAATTCATAATCACCAAATTAACTCGAGTCCATAACAAAGATCTCTGGCAAGAATATTCTTTCAAAAAGGTAAGCACAATAGTCATATTTATTTTCTTAGAAACAAGGACTGCGTAATATGTTGGAAGTCTCCCTACGCTGTAGGCAATCATTTATAAAATAAACTTAATTGAGTCATTAATAAACAATTTCATTTTTCAATAATAAATCGTGTAGCCAGATAATTTTTTTTATTTTTGAAAAATTTCATTAAAGATACATTATAACAATACTAAACGCATGAGCAAATTACATCGATGTTGAATTCGAATTAATATTGTTTTATTTTATTGTTTTCTTTGGCCACAACTTGTTTGATAAGTAAAAGTATTCAATTGCTAAGTTGACTTTGACTAAGTAGGTTTTCTATCTGCTGAGTAAAAAATTCGAATGCTAAGTAAACATATTGAACGCTCAGTTAACTAAAAGTCTCTGAGTAAAAATAAATAGCTAAGTTCAACAAAATAATAACCAAGTAAAAAGAACTTTTTGCTACATTAAAAAAATTGGAACTACACTAAAACAATCAAATTGCTGAGTAAGTTGAATAAAGGCGGCAAAGTACGACTATCTTAAATAAGCCGTATTATCTTATGGTGGCGTAGCGTATACATTTTCTCTCGTACTTTCCTTCCATCAACACTAAAACCCCCCCCCCCCGCCCTCTATAATCGATCTTAGCTCAGGAACGCTCAAATTGCATGAAACTTTCAGGATATGTTGGGCCCGGTATGGAGAGACTATGATTAAATTTTCAGCCCCCTATCATGATGTTTGACTGAGATAAGGACCTGGCAAGGGTCAACAATAGCCGATTTGGCAACCCAAATTTCTCGGTCCAGGTTCATGCTACATTTTTATTTGTTTTTGTTTGAAAGAGCATGTCCAGATGCAGGGCACCATAGAATCCTTTTTTTTTAAATTCTTACTTTTTCAGCGGAAAGCAGGAGTCACAAATTCAATGATTTGAAAACCCCCTAAAAAATGTTTTTTTTTTTCTATAGAGATGCTTTATTATATGGTTATAGACAAGCGTGTTTAAAAAAAGGGCTCTGTGGTGCTCTGCATCTTGACGCGCTCTTTCCAACAAAAAGAAATTGAAATGTATTGCATGGACCTACTGAGAAATTTGGGTCGCGCGTTCGAGATATCGTGAATCAAGAAAACACGGAAAACTTTTCTTGGTTTTTCAAAAAACAGCTGGTTTTTCCAATAGGGGATGCCAAAACTTTTTGAAAATGTTGGTCAAAAATGGAGTATCGGGAAAACTTATTATCAGGTATGAAAAAACAGAAGTCGAGCTATCTTCTCATGTATTTATCTCAATTTTGATGATTCTGACGAAAATTGACTTTTTTCGAGGGGGGGGGGCGGGAACTAAATCGGTATCAATACAAATATGGGAGTGTAGCAGTCCTTTCAATCTGAATATGCAATGGAACAGAGTATGGCACGGAATGCGTTATCCAGTCCACTAATGGATTTCTTGGATCTTCAGTAGTGGTTTGCTCACAGTTCGACCGTGTGCTCAGTCATTCAGTTGCAACTGAAACTTATGTATCCATACATTTATATACTCCACCTGTATTTGCTTTTGTTCTGATGGTATGCATAAATTGTGCAAAGACCTTAGGCTTAGAATGTGGAAAGTAACTTTATCAGACAATGCATCGAGATGACAAAACGAGCTTTGCACTCGTTCAAGTTTCTTCAGAGAACCCTTTAGCAAACATTTCCAGTCCATTTTTTCAAAACAAATCCTCAAAGAGTCACCAAAAATAAAGAATCTATGGGGGATTTCTTGCCTTGCACGCCCGTGGAGTCGAGCCAAGCTTGGAAAAAGTTTTGTCGAGACTTCCGAAAAGTAAAGTGAAAGATGAGAAACTTTCTACGTGAATATCTGGGGGAGAGGGGGGGGGTTGAGGAAATTTTCAAGCGAGTCCTCAAAGAATTGCTCAGAGATGATTTACAAAAAAAATCATACAACCCTCAAATATTTTTTAAGAACATTCCGGAAATTCTCGCAAAGATTCTCTCACTTTTCACTATGCTTTTCGGATCTACGAACAGAAGATTCTGGGGAATTTTCTTCATTGGTTTTTTTCAATCTCTGGAGTATTACCAGCAGGAATTCATCACTTAGCAAGAGCTGCTGGTGGAAGGGCTAGGATGCACCAAAAATGTTTGCCATATTATTTGTATAGTTAATAGGTTGCGGTTTTGCAAACTACCTCCATCAGCAAAGGATATACTTTCGGATGAAAGAAAAAACGACGACGACTACGACAAGTAACAGGAAGTTCTGTTAATACAGTAGCTGTATAATTTATTCTTTTGCTTAGATATTTATGCTTCCTTACTTAACAAAAGTTATACATATATCTAAAGATTTTGAATATTTTGCCTAGAAAATTGAACTAAAAAAACTAAGCAAAAAGATATTTTTGTTTCTTGAAATTATTTTCAATAAACAACTTAGCAAAAATGCCATTTATCGCTTAGATTTTAATTGATTTTACTTAGAGTTTCAATAGTAGTCTTTTTTCTATTTAAGAAACGAATTATGAAGAATAATAATAAACAATTAGAGAACTCAGAAAGTTCAAAGTACCTACAAGGTTGCCCATTGCTGGTACCATTATTGGATGCAAGAGCAAACGAATATTGGCTATTTCATGGTTCTGATTCTAAAATACTACCAACTTTATTAAAGACTGGTTATGACCCTCGAGTGTCAAATGTAGATGGAATGTTTGGAGGTGGATTTTATTTAGCAGAAAACTCAAGTAAATCTAATCAATATATTCCATGCCCTGGTTGTGCACAAAATTGTATATTACGTGAGCCTCAATGTAAATGTAATAATCAAGAAGATTTCGAATTTTCAATTATTCTTTATCGAACAATATTAGGAGATGTGCATATAGTAAAACAATACAAAAAAGATATTTATCGTGGGATAGATAAACATCATCCTGTACGTCGACCACCGAAAAAACAAAATTTAGAAGAATTGTACGACTCTGTAATGGGCGAATGTAAAAAATACGGTGGAGACCGATTAAATTATCGTGAATTTATTATATATGATGGTGGCCAAGCATATCCTGAATATGTGATACAATTTAAGAGATCAACTGAAAGAACAAACTCACGATGTGATTTGAAACATGTGATAGATAAATGTCATATGTTTCTTACAACAGATTCAAGCTAAAGCCTGAATAATATGATACTGTTGAAATTTCCAAAACCATTTATTGTCTGCACATATAGATTGAACTGAGATATTATCAAATAACTTTTACTCTAATGATTCTTTTATTTGTGTTCTCTCAGGTTTAACGTATATATGTAAGACGTAAACAGGAAAGAGAAATTTGAAACCTAAATGTAAGATAGTCACATGAAATGATACTAACAATAAAGATCGTACCAATCAAAGAAGATTTCATTCTTCATCTGGTGTCATGTAAATGGATATTATGCTTGCATTGATGAATAAGTCTTACCCATATATTCTAAAAAGTCTAAGTCTAAACTGTTTCTGAATTACGGTACTTATTTCTTGCGTTCAAACATAAGATTATTAAACTTACAATAGTTTTCTCAATGGAACCGAATCATGTTCTAGTTTTATTCATTAGACGAGATACTTCGCTACATGTTTGAAGAAAAAATGATTTTGAAAACCTAGTTTAATTTATGGGTGCTGCAAATTTTGTGAGAATTTGGGATTTGGTGTTGGGATTGTACGAATGTTTTAGATTTGGGGCTTGGGTTTGGATTTGGTTGTAGGACTTGGATTTGGGGTTTGAGATTTGTAGAAACAGTAGAGCTAACTTGAGATTAAACAGTTGTCATATGAGCCAGTCCATGAAAGCCACGACCGAAGTTGCTCAATCGATGTCGCCAGATTTTGCTCAATTTAAGATATGTTGTAGAGGGAAGAGTTTTATGAATTTTGACGCAAGCCGATCCAGGGTGATGTGTGGGTGTGGGTGTAGGGGTGTGGGTGTGGGTGTGGGTGCGAGTGTGAGTGTAGTGATGTGGGTGTGGGCGTGAGTGTGGGTCTAGGGATGTGGGTGTGGGGTATGGGTGGGTATCACTCTCATCGTCACCAAACACGCCCACGCCCACACCCACACTTACACACACCCTAATATTATACATTTCGGCAAACGTAGTTTCGTTGCTGGTTTCGCGTCGAAAGTATTTGTTGATGATCATTTTTCGCGTTCGTTGATTTGTGTCTTTTTTATGTCCATTTTTAAACTAAAAAGAATTAAACTCATGAATGTTACAATCTGATGCTTACGACAATCGTAGTACGAAAGTTCGATCGATTTCGGGTTTGCTTGTCTTTCTCAACTTTTGATAATCGATTGAAATAACGTAACGAAAATAATATCTTCAAAAGTCTTATCAAGTACGAAGGGCGAAATGAACTGTGTTTTTCAATTCGTCCTTGATCGCGCTCAGGATTCTGATCGTGCCTGATATCATTCTTTGTTTGTTTAGCATATGGTGACTGAGTGAAAACGAGAAGAAAATGAAGAACTGTTTCATTATTACTATTTTCTGTTTTGATACCTGAATTTGTGACTGACTCAACGGATCCATTCTATTGTTTGATTCAACCAAGCTATCGGCCATTATCGTACTGAGTGATAGTATTAATCGTTGTGAAACAGTTGGAAAGCTTGAAGCCTGTGGAGAAAGGCAACTCGTCCACTAGGAAATAACAAAAAAAGTTACCGATTTCAAATGCCTTTCAATTGCCTTCATGTAATCAGTATCATTCACTGTAGTAGCTACTCCGTAAAGAACAACTGGTTTTATTTGACTAAGTGGATCAGTTTGAATATGTGGAATTGTAAAGGATCCATCTTTCAGATGATTTTCACTGGGAATTGTTGAATAACCGTACTAGCTGAATGTTAATGATGAATCTCAGACGGTAGTGCAAAAAACAATCATTGGGGAAATGGAAATCACTTCGAAACTTTAGTTCGTTTGTTCAAAAAAATAGCTCGTGAGCGGTTTCCGTCAAGAGACATCCGAAAATACGTGCATAGTTACGAATCCCGCATCATTATCAGCGAAATATCTAGTGATGAAAGTCTGTCTTTTGCAGTTACATCAACTTTCAGTTTCTAGAAGAACCACTAATGTTTAAAAGACGAACATTTATGTACTACTGCGATGTAAGTGTTACCTTTCTTATCAAATCCTGAGAAACCTCGACGTTTAAGAAAAATTTGTTATTCAGGAATAAATAGCTTTTCTGTCAATATGATCCCTGCACAACTTTAGAAGAAGCAGATGTTCACAAGCACTTCCCTAGTAAAAATTCGACTTTAGAGTTGCTGTTCGTGTGTAAAAAGATGTTAACGAAATCACTAGATATAGTTTTTTGAATATAATTGAAAAAAACAGTGGTTGTGGGCATTGCTAAGAAAGCTTTATATTTTACTATCATCAGATACTTGCTTTTTGCAGTGTTTGTATATTTGACAAGTAGCTTTTCTTGAAAATCATAATCGAAAACTTTTTAGTGGAGTTTCTACAAGACTCAAATATGACAAAAGGATTAAGCTAGTTTAATCACAAGCCGAAAATCAGATCCCATTGATCACAAGACATGATTCAACAATAAGAGTAACTTGTCGAGATATTGCTTAGAATGCCTCATGAAGCCATCGAAAACATGAGAAGGTAAAGTGCAAATTATTTTTCAACTTTCAGATTTTAACTCCTTTCAAAAAAAGAAAAATGCTGAGAATTTAAAACCAGTAATGACGATCTCAAAAAGTTTTAGAACTATATCGTGTGCAAAAGGATATGTATGTGGGTGTGGATGCGAGCATCTGAGTGTCGACAGAATAGAGATTTCGCCCTTGCCCACAACCCCACCCACACAGTGGACAGTTCACACTAGGTGGTAATAGAGCCTGATTTTTGAATTTCTCTTTTATATAAATGAAAAACTTCGTAACATGAATCCTGCTCTCAAGACAGATACTCCCGCGACACGAGTATGGGAGCGGGTGTGAGTGAAGAGGTGATGGATAATCATATCCACAGCGTCTCCTACATCCATATCCACACTTTAGAGAGAACAGTGTAGGTGTGAGGATGGATGTAGGTGTGAATGGATATGGAAAAAGTTGTGAGTTTAGGTATGAATGCTCATTGCCGCTTCACTCACACTCACATCCAGACTCAGGTTGAAAGAGCATCTTTTATAGAATCGAAAACTTAGCTTTTTCATTTTAATTTTCAATCTTTTGCTATGAATTCGAGAATTTTTCGAAAAAGTCTTCTTAAAAAAATCGAGCTCTATTGCAACCTAGTTGTGCCAACAAAATAGACGGACATCCTTTCGAACGACACTCCTGTTATCCATTTCAGTAATACGTGATCTTTTCTTCCCTACTTCCTGTTTCCTTTCCTCTCGGTATACATTCTTTCTCCTTGGATTTTTCTCCGTATTTCTCTCTCGTTCTCTCTCTCCCTTTCTCTCCCCTTTTTTCTTTTTCCCTATGAGATATTCTGATATATGTAGTTGATAGTTGTCTCCAGTTAGAGTAAGACGTACTCGAAACTAGTGTGACGTACATTCTTAGGAGTTATTCTGAATTGAGACTCGAAAACGGAATAGAGTCTGAACCTGAAGTACATATAAAGAATTTATATGTATACGAACAGAATCTAGTGTGTATTTTTGCTGTGTATACTCAATACATTTATTGTTATTTGTTCTTCTTACTATTATTCAATAAACAATTACGTTTCGCTGCTGTCCGAACGTTTTACACCATTTCTCCTCTCAAGACTTATATTCTTCGATCAGAAGTATATTTTTCCGTTACACTAGTCCTAAGTGAACTCTACTGTTTAGAAATTATCCCAACATATTAGTTCGCATCGGCATTTCAAAAGCCTTCTTTACTTAAAGAGTAATTTTGACCAATGAATTCACTATAACTTGTGAATAACTTGAAGATATTTTACCCATAATCTACTGTAGCCAAGGCTAACATTCTCTGGAATTTGGTTGAACTCGGATGAAAAATAAAAAGTTCATTTGTGAGGGAGATCCTGAACTTTAAATGTCTGAAGGACAAAATGGAATTTTTCCTGATAGTTGCAACGTGCAAAACTGGATTTATCTCGGGATGATGTCATAAGTGAAGTAAACGTAATGTCTATTCACACAGGAAAGTTAAGTCCCACGATTAGTCATTGGATTTCATGTTAACTGAATGCTTCTTCGAATGTCTGAGTACCCTTAAGAGAAACACATGTGCATAACAATGGTTGTTAGCTTTACCTTTGTCAGTTAATCAAAACGTTAACTGTTTGTTTTTCTCTTGGAGACTATTTCATACCTGTGACTGTGATTCATGTCGTGTTATTTTGATAACTTTCGTTATTTTTGTTACATTTCGACGTCGTTTCTGCCGAAGTACGTTATCTGATCGGATTCTTTTCACTAAAACTGAATTCCCTTTACATCTTGTCGATAGTTTGGGCATTATAACGTCGACGGTAATTAAATCGAAATCAGCGTCGTGTGTTTATACGAATGCTGATATAATAAGAAAATGGTACTGATATGTGAAATTACGAGCAGCAACAGAAAAATGTAGCATGTGCTCTTCGTCTTCTCTGCTCTTTCTTGAGATTGAAAAAATGATTGATTATATATTAAAGTGTCGGCAATTGGAAACCCAAATGTACTACTCTTGTATTTGAAAGAAATGTAACCGTTGAGGTGAATTGGTGAAAGATTTGCACTATTGCTGTACTGTTTAAGAGGGTGAGTGTGGGTGTTCGTGTCATTGTCAGGAAAGATATTGGCAAGGATCTCGGTATACGTGTTGTATCATACTTCTTTTCCTCATTCTGACAGATTACACTCATGAACACATATCTGCATCTATACCCACACTCAACAGAACTAGATTTATTATACTAACGTCGCCGATGATCAATTGTACTCTGATGAACCTTGTTTGCCAATAATTTAGCAATTTCTAGTGACTTTTTTCCAGTCTTGTAGTGGGAAAAAGCCACACCTCATAGATTGTGACTTTTCACCATCTCAAAATCAACGACAAAAAAGGAAAAAATCACTGTATCAGAGTGATAGAGGGCGCCAGTATGTACTTAAACTACATAAAATAAAACGATTATCTCAATAAACGAATAACAAATAGAGACTTTCTAAAATGTCTCAAAACTTTTTGGCACAGGCGGTACTATCATGAAACAATATGTGTCAATTTCAACCATTTAAATAGAAACTATTTTTTTCATAATCTCGATCAACAAGAAAAGGTTTATTGAGATTCGTTTTTAATCTTATCAAAACTTAATTGCTTTTAAAACAGGAAGAAACTATTCGATTTGTAAAAGAACTTCATACATACCCTGAAATGCCGACCAAAGGCGCTGCAAATACTCGATTTGGGAAAAAATTAGTATCGATGTTTACTATGGCTAAACCACCATTAAATCAAGTAAGTGATTTATCAGTAGTTAAAAATCAATCTCTAACATCAGATGGGAAAGAATATATTCTTCATGCATCAATAGTTCGTTCATCTCAATTACGTTGAAGACCATCACCACAACGAATGTATCATATATTAGTACAAAATGAATTTCGATTATATGGAACGTTTTCCGAAGATAAAAAAATGCTTTTAGTATAGAATTCTAACGATAAACTTTTCAAATTTATTATTTTATGATGTGTATATCTTTTTTATAACTTTTTTTGAAATATAAACGGTTATTACGGTCTGAAATTATATGATCAGGAGAACTAAACATGTCGATATTCGATGAACTTTGTAGGACAATTTATTTTATTTCTTTTTCCACATTTTCTTTTATTTTTCTCTATTTTGAAAGCATGCCAGTTATATGTGACATCACATCGAATCGAGAAGTAGTGCCGGTCTTCCAAAATCATCCATTGCTCATCCTTTAGACAGAAATAGTGTATGGAAAGTACCTAAGCATGAACTAATCTCTATCTTTTTCTTGTGTCCACGTCACTATCCACCGTCGTCGTCGTCGTCACTACATAAAAGAGCAGTTATTCTAACTGATTATATGCATTGTTGTGATAACAAGTTCATCAAATCATAACACAACTGCTTAATCATCGACATTACGAAGAAATAAAGAAATATTTTCTTTTTTGAAAATAGTAAATTTTTTTTTATTTTAGTACTTTATCTTTACATTTTTTATCTGGATTCATTCGTAAACGATCTGTATTCAACAATATATAGCAAGAGAGTACTCATGTCACAAAAACCGGCTCACTTTTAGCGGTAGACCATGGTTAACCAAAAACAAACGCGACTTTTTGCTGTAAAATAGCCGGTAACCGAACTGCTAAAACCGCTGTAAACCGCCGGATTTTAGACGATTTTTATTACATGAGTATAACATACCAGTAACAATGTGAATTATATAAAATCTTGTTTTTTTTCGAGAAAATATATATTGAATCTATTTAAGTGATTCGGGAATCTCATCTAAACAACAACTACATGTTGCACTTGAATTGGCATTAGTTGACAACAAACTTTTCAACACAAGTGAATACTTTTATTATCAATATATCGTCTATTTAACTTTGTTTTTTTTTTGTTTTAAAGTATCTTGTTATTCAGTACCAGAGGATTTCTTCATTAAAGCTGTCGATTGTATATGTCGAAATACAACTATCTTGCTAATTTTTAAATAAAATTTATCTAGCTTGGATTCAGATTTATTCCAATCAACTTCATCTTACACCCACATCTGCTCTTCGAAACAGTAGTAAAAGAAAAAAATCAAAATTGTAATTTGTTGATTGGCAAGTATCTGAACATGCCAAAAGAATTAAACGTCGTACTAATTTATGGTAATCAAATCGTAAATCTTACTCCAGCATTATTCAATTACGATAAGTTTTACTAAACTTGTCAAATATCACAATCAATTAAAACTGAAATTGCAGATCATTTACCTAAAACGATCTCATCAACCTGTCCCGATGACAAAGATGCTAATAATCAACAAGAAAAGAAAGACCAATTACGAAATAGTAATAATGCATTGTTTTTTCTGTCGCTTGAGGCGCAATGTTACTATCAAATGAAACAAAACATTTATTAACCGCGAAAGTTCCAATTACAGTAGAAAATTGGAACGAACTTCACGCATTTTCCATAGCTGGTAAGTGATACTTGTTTTTAATCAATGCTGTCTTGTCTATTTAGATCCAACTGCAGATTCCATCGTTCATATGTTTCAGTGAACAAAAGTTTATATTCTTTTGTTAAATGAGAAAGTTTTCTTCCGTGTTAAAAAAATAGTTTTTGTTATGTTAAAAAATTAGGTTTCTTCTTGCGTTAAACAAAAAACGTTCTTTCTTTAGATGTTCAATACATGAGACAACATTTTGGAACGAAAACTGCATAAGAATTGTGAATAATAATTAAAGTACCGATTGCTTTTTCATCATCATATGTCATCATTTGACTTTCGACGATCATTTTTTTAATGGCACAGATGCTGAAAAATATAAGACATCAAAATTCTACTAGTCGTTATTGAATTTTGAACGTCACTTTGATAAGATTTTGATTAAAAAGACATTAAAAGTTCTTTTGTTATTTGAAAAAACCAATATTCATCATAGCATCGCAAATAATAAAAGCTGTACCTTTTATTCGATATCATGTGAGATGACAAATGTTGCAGATTTAATTACTTGCTCTTTTGATTAGATCACATCTAAATCTGTCGTCTTGAAGATATCAAGAGACAAACTTTTGTGTAAATTTCATTCATATGCTCTTTTTAAATTTAGTGTTTCGTTTTTTAATCCAACACGCAATCTTGAATATTATGTCGCTAGAATATTAATTGCTCAAAATCAAATATAGATAATGCCGAGTTTCAATTTTAAATAGGATTAAATTAAATTCGAAATAGTGAGAAATGCAACTTTTTTTATGTAATTTTCAAACGGTAACTAACCTTAAAATGAGATATGCATCCCATTTTATTATTTCAATAATAGAGACATAGCATATTGACTCATCTTTGCTCTCTTACTAATAAATGTTATCATCAAGTAGTTATGCATCTTTCATTTTTCACATTTCATTGTGTCTTTTTTTGCCTCATTCAAAAAATAATAGCATCATCTTCTTGATTAAACATTAAAGTATTTGACTGCACAATTTATTATCACGAATAAAATTAAACATTAAACTTTTAAAGCCAATGATGTCCCGAAGAAAACTTATTAACCATCTGCTTTTTCTCTGACTTTACCATTCGTGAAAAATTATCTTAGACTTTTTCTTCTTGTCTCGTATCGTAACCAATGATCATCGTTCGATAATTTTTTATTTACTTATTCCTTCAAATATTTTGTTTTTTAATACAATCCAAATTATTAAAACAAATTACTTACGCTATATTATTCAATATCATAATTCAATATTAATTCTTTCATTTGAACGATTTAATACTGTTCATCTAGCATGCAAGCATTCAGTCTACACTCATCGGTAATCACTGCTGCCTTTCTATTTTGACCATCAACAAATAAAAGACAATGTTCACAAAGTCCATTTCCACAAATAACTAATCACCAACGATCATTAATAAATTATGTTGAATAAAGAATAAAATCAATATTTCGACCACATTTGTATGGTGAAAATCATGGAAAATTTGGAACTGTAGTAAATAGCTGTATTAAATCTATTGCATAAAGACTTGTAGAAAAATTTATTATTTTTAGTAACAAAACTCAATTGTGAATTAGATGAATTAACACGAATACATTGAATAGTTAGAAAAAGCTATATAAAAAAAACCTCGAATTTAAATCCGAGTGTTATGTATACTTCAAAAAGTGAAGAGGTATATTCACTTTGTTTTTTATCAACTGAGACATATCTAGGCAATTTGCTTTTTGCATGCAGCGTTTCTGCATTTTGAGACCTTTTTCAGGGGATGTTTTGTTAGAAAGCTACGATTTGGTCCAAAACTAATATCAAATTCGGAATCAGCGTTAAAAACTGAGTCGATTTATATATGTTGTGAATAATTGTGAGAAAATTTTTTTTTTGAAAAAATCCCTGTACGCGGTCCGCCCCCGCCGCCGCGCGCGGGGGGTCGT
>CAJNSZ010000176.1:6877-136706 GCA_905329745.1 Rotaria sp. Silwood2 | reverse complement strand
TCCTTTTGATGCTTACATTTCTATAATCAGATATAAATCGATTAGCAAGTTTACTTGATGTAGTTTCACCCCTAAACGAGAAAATAACTTTAGCATTGTTATATATATTTTTTGGCGCAATTCGCATTAAACAAATGCAATACCGCTCCTTACATCATTATATATTTTCACGAAAGAAGAATATCGAAAGTGGATGATATGTTGAATGAACGAAAGAGATGGAGACATTGCTATATATAGAGAGAGATGTGCGTGTGTATGTGATTCTGTTTATTTTTTTTTCTTTCTTTCGTTGTTTCTGTTATCATAAAACGAGGGATTAAATCCAGACAACGTACAGCGCGGCTCAATTGATTTTACCCTTGATATTTTTTTGTTTTTGTTTTGCTATACTTCTTTTATTTATTAACCTACTATATATAGGAAAAAAAGCCCGGAACGGGCTGCATCTTTTGGTATATTTACATTAAGCATCAAATGGAATTTAAAGTGTAAAAGATGTATTAGAAAAAAAGTGACATTTTTTTTTCTCACTATAATATCGGGTGTCCATAATGTTGTAACAGTTTTTATTTCGCATATATCTCCGCTTAGGTAAATGATAAAATCTTGAATATTTTTCCAGAAGATGCGTCGTGAAATGCTCTACAAAAGTTGTATGAATGAATTCCTTTTTACCTGTTCTAGTGGTTTTTCTTATACTAAAAATGAACAACTTACATGACAGTTTCACTCCCCGTCATATAGAAAATATTTCGAGGACTTTTCAATTCACTATAGGATTTAGTCTAAACAAGTTTTGTAGAGCTTTCCTCAGCACATCTTTAAAAAAAATTCAATATTCTATCATTTTCTCAAGTCGAGATATATGCAAAACAAAAAGTCTTCCAAACATTTTCAATATGATGGACAGTGACACTGTCATGTAGGTTGTTCATTTTGAGTATAAGAAAAACCATTAAAACAGGTAAAAAGGAATTCATTCATACATTTTTTTATAGAGCTTTTCACGATGTATCTTCTGGGAAAATATTCAAGATTTTATCATTTACCCAAGTCGAGGTATACGCGAAATAAAAAATGTTACCACATTATGGACATTCTGTAGTAAAAAAAAAAAGGTCACTGTTTTTTCTAATACATCTTTTATACTTTAAATTGCATTTTATGTTTAACGATGTTTAATGTAAATATACTAAGAGATGTAGCGCGTTCCGGGCTTTCTCGCTATATATAGTAGGTTAATAAATAAAAGAAGTATAGTAATAAAAACAAAAAAAAATATCAAGGGGGAAAACCAATTGATCCGCGCTGTATATGTGTTAAAGCATTATTTGGTTAAAGCAAAATCAAGGTCAAAAATACTCATATACCTTTCACAAAAAAAAATAATTGTAAAATTATAACGATCTCATCAGATAAACATTTCATCTTTCTGATTATGTGAGAATATTGAAAAGATATCACAGCTAACTGGTACCTATATATATCTTCAAAAAGGATGTTTATATTATTCAGACGGAACTGAATAAACGAATTAATATTAAACAAATCTTCTCATAGATCAAGATATCAACAAATCGATTAATTTTCATCGCACTTTGGTTGATGCTAACCAATATACATGTGCGAATTGCGTTGACTCAATCATTCGCTCGCTTTTCTTATTAAATAACGTCTGTCAATACTCAATAATTATGATGTAATGGTGTTGAACACATATGCTGAAATAATCCTAATCACAACTCTCGTTTTCAAGTGCGATTTTTTCTGTATTCATAGTTATGTTATATTCTGACCGACCTTATTAATCGCTTGCATATAGGTTAGCATAAAGACCAATAGATATTCTTCACTTCCTTATTTCTATATATGCAATTTTCTATCGAAAGAGGGCATTAAAAGCAACAGAACTGTTTTATTCATTAGGGGTGGCACTTTACTTTTACTTAATAAAATAAAGATAAATGAATGCTTTACTCTTAAAAAATAAAGATAAATGATCATTTATTTTTAAAAAATAAACGTAAATGAATCATTTATTTTTGAACAATAAAAGAAAAATAAAGGAATAAATGATACTTTTTATGACGACACATAATGTAATTGGAAGAGTACTAGAATCATGAAATAAATCTGCAGAGAGTTTATTACGATTTAAAAATGTAAATTTGATTTAAAATACATTTCCTAATCTAAAATCCAGAAACGACAGAAGTGAAAGCTTTATTTCTGACATTTCAAAGTACTATGAGATAGTGAAAAGCTTCTTGTAACATTTTAATGTGATATAAAGGTTTCTATGTATTCTGAAATCTTTGTCAAGCTTTATTTTAAAATCATAGAATGTCTTCATCAAATCGATTATCTCTCAATCTCCATATTACAACATAGACCTTCTTTATAATTTTGAATCTTACTTTTAATTATCCATAACCTTGCCCAATATACTTTTTATTTTTCCATCTTTCTCAAAAAAGTTGGTCAACAGAATTTGTAGAGCGATTATTTGCAAATAAGTGTTAAATAGATAATTCTATTTTTACGAGGATCTATTCGTTTTTTCCAGTTACAGAAAAATATCCTAATGATACACATACAGGCATAAGAAAGGCGCAAAATAAGGAAATGAAAAGAAAAACCAGCAAATAACACACACATGGGTTGTAATGAACATATTTTCTGTATGATTTAATCCCAAGTGTATCTACATATATATAAGCTTCTGTTGGCAGACACTATTTACCATTGATATATTTATTCTCTATAGTTCTCGCAATTCAAATATAATATGATAATTTGGATAGAAGGTGAACGAGTTTAATAATAATTAAAAAGTAATTTCTGTTTCCAAAAACTTTTTGTAAAAACTTGAAATTCAAATAGAGCTTTCTCAGATCATTTAGAAAAAAGCTGAATCGAAATTTATGAATCAAATAAAAGCCGAGACACATCGTGGAAACCGAAACATTTCTATAGAGGAACTATCAACAGAGCAAATTGTTTATTTTACAGTATGTATAGGACAAAATGCATTTGTCAATAGTTTATATTCGTATTTAGTTGAAGACTTTTTTATGAAATAAAGTATTAGATCATTCGGAGAAGTCAGCAAGAGATAAGTTTTGAAGAGTGTCGATTCTGTTAGTATGATCTGAATGATTGAAGACCTAAATTGAGAGAAAAAAATTCTTCAGCCAAATACAGGTATTAGAAGTTGATCTACGTGTTATTTCCTACTTACTGGGAAAACAGGCAAGTTGATCATATAAAATTGATCTATGAAAACGATTCGATTGTCTAATCTTTATTTGCGTCGTCTTGTATTCTTATGTAGGACTGGAGTTTTATTAAAGCATTTTCGAAAAAAAACGTAAATACAGTGGACCATGATAAGACTATCTCATGTTGTATTGAACTCAGTATGCTAAACTTTTATGTAAATCCTCTTTGAACAATGAATGCACTATTAAGAAAAAATTTCATGGATTCTATTGATCTTCTTTTCTTACGAAGAAACAAATTTCATTTTTATAACAACATAAGATATCTGAGTGTAGATGGTGACAAAGAAGACCGCTGTTTTGTGGTGCACGTAGCTGGCAACAGAGAAATCTGATTCAGAACGATTCACATTGCTGGAATAACAATATAATGCATTATAAAAAGGAAAATTCCTACCAGCATTCTGTCTACACTATTTTTGAAAAAAAATATATTTGAATATAAGTATCATTCTTCCTAAACATATCTAACCTATCTAAACAAAATATTTATTTTGATTTTTTTATAATCTTCGAGGCAAAGAAAAAGTAAATAAATTATCTGCAACACGATTCTCGTAATTAACACGGATGACTCATTCTCTATTGAGCAAATTTCAGAAGCAATTTTAGCGCGTTATAAAATCCATATTAAAAAAATGTTCATTACTTGAGAAAAAACAAATCTCAGTTTTTTTTTATTATAGCGCCCATATGAAAAAAGTGAGCAAGTGCGTTGGAAGCACTAACTATTTTTCATTTTCTTTTCAAGGTGCCTTTGATGAATATTAAACACAGTAGCTGAAGTAGGGACACTCTCAATGTGTCTGTGTGTGATGCAGAGAGAGAGAGAAAAAAATAAACGACTATATTGATCTCATCAATATTCTCACGGTACAAATTTTCATAGAAAGAGCAGAAATGCCGGCTTATAGGCAATCCAACGTAATTCTGAAAGCAACTGATGATAAAATTAAAAAATAGATCACGATTCAAAGAAATCTTTGTTTTCCCTTCATATAAACCAACATACTAAATACTATGATAACCGTTTGAGCTTGTTTGCTTCAGTTTCATTGCATATTTTGCTCATCAAACTGTATAGAAAACATTTAAACAGATAGCCTAATTTTTTTTCTAATGCATGAGTTGGTTTTCTTTGATTGCTTTCAGTTTGAATCGGAAATTTTTTTCATATCTTAAGAACAAAATTTCGGTAAATGACATGAAAAAACAACGAAATAGAAATCCAATAGATATGTAGTAAAAAAGTATGTAGGGTTTGATGGAGTATATATAAATGTACATTTGAATCGAAGAGTAGGAAACGAGTACAATTGTACCCGACGACACTCTACCCACGTTCTTACTGTGTCATGTGTTCAACAAAATATTTCTTATTTCTTCAAAAATTTATTCAAGGTCCTTTGTTTTAATCTATAGAATATCAGAGTCACTAGCAAGTTAATGATATATTTAGTTCAACTAACCAGCAGGATTTCTTCATAGAACAGTTAATAATTAGAATTTTTGTAATAAAATCAGTGAAAAGTATATTTTCGAAAATTAAGCTCTGAAAAACATTTGTTAGCTTGCTGCTAAAATAAGCAATTATATACTTTTTAGGACATTGATTAATGATTATGAGTGAGTTTCGGTTTTACTCCTGCTACTGATACTTGATTTTTCATTTGAAATGAAAAAAACATACAGATAAAATTTGAATTTTCACACAGATTTCAAGACAGACACATATAATTGTTTTTAGCAAATACTGCATCAAGCAGTTCAAACTTATTATAATTAAGTTATCAAGTAGCTGATTTCAAAAACATAAGAGATAATTATACATTGTACGAGAAATCAGAGGGTAACAGTAAAAAAGAAGACATTAATAGTATTTTTAAACAATTTCTTGCTCATATGAAAGTTGCTACTTGTGAGGATTTGTTGAGATGGTTAAATAGATCATTTTCTACTAACATGTTAGCAATTGTAAGCATAGGCCATTTTTCTCTTATGAATGATCTCAAAAGTTTACATGTCCTTATCAAAATTATTGAACATTACTAATTTGCAAATCACCAGTTTTATATTCTCATATTCATCTGTACATTTTTTTTAAAAGATGTTTTATGTTGCGAAAAGCGCTATTGAAATCGTGATACTTTAGCTAAGTCACTTCTATTCTTTGATTCATATCACCGTTATGATCTGACTTGCGTTCTACACTGTTACCACAAGTGCGAGATCAAATTTTCTCTTTAGAACTTAAGCGCTCCAATCGAAGTTTATGATGAGTGTGTGAGTGATTGTTAAAAACTAGGTCGCCTTTGTTTCTTGTAATGAACGTCTTCAAGTGCAAGATCATATTTGTTTCTACGAGCCACATACTCACACTCCTTTCCAAAAACATAGAAAGAGTCATGAAACCATGCATCTTTCTCACGTTGACAACATCAATATTTATAACGGATCACAACTCCCGAGTTCCCAAGCTTAGATTCTTATCCTCAACCAACTTATTGCGACAAGAATTAGACGGTGAAACCGTGTGATCGACTAAATTTTAGAACAGACGGGACTTAATATAAATATCTTCTTGAAAATCTCACAAATATCTGCGTACTTATCAGTTCACACAAACAAGCAAACATGTCACAAAACATATAAAGCTTATGCTATTATTTATAATTCTATCTGAGACTTAGGATATAAAGAGTATATTGAATAAGGCTGAAGATACCTAGAAGTAAAAATCAAAATTATGCAAGAATTCTATTTAGAAATATCAAGATTGAGTGGTAATTCATCCGATCAAGGCATTTCACAAGTCTGAAATAAAGCTTCACAAAGATGTCTTAATACATAAGCAGCCTTTGATCACATTAGAGTGTTATAAGATTTTCCTCTTAGTACTCTAAAAAGCGAGAAATAAAGCTTTCATTTCTGTTATCTTTGAATTTCATTGTAGGAAGCATATTTTTAATCAAATTACATTGTTAAACGATAACAATCTGTCTGTAGATTTATTCAATGATTCTAGTACTCCTCCAATCCTATTATCGATTGTAAAAAGGATCATTTATTCCTTTATTTTCCCTTTATTTTTTAAAGATAAACAATACATTTACATTTATTTTTTAAAAAATAAAGTATTCCTTTATTTATTTATCTTTATTTTTTAAAAATAAAGCATCTATTTATCTTTATTTTTTAAGAGTAAAGGATTCATTTATCTTTATCCTTTATTATAAAGGAAAATAAAGATAAAGGGTCACCCCTATTATTCATCCATCTGTTTTGTTCTATCTCAATCAAACCTTAATTAAAAGATCTTAAAAAGATGTCTGTTGATGCATGAAAATGGTTATATGAATACGCAAACCATCAAAGGAAAATATTCAATAATAGATTGTTTCAAAGAAAATGATTTGCTTTTTTAATTTCAAACAAAAATGAACAATAAAGTTTTATTTGAATTAAATAGAAAAATCAAGAAAACAAACGATTGAATAGAATTTTCTTTTCTAGCAATGTATTTGTCTATTAACAAATCCATAATCGAATAGTTTCTGTTCCAATTAAATTCTCTGTAAAAGTACGTGAAAACATCGATGTCATCCATGTAATCCTTTCTTCTCTACTAGGAACATAATTATTCCATTGAGGAAATTTATATACGATCTTTAACGCTCGAAGATTTGTCAGTCCATTACTTAGATGACCGATATTCGATTGATTATCGATAACAATTTGAAGAACTGCACATTGTTTGGTTAATGATGATCGAAGAAATGTTAAACATTGTTCGTTATTGAAACAACAATTACGTCTTTGATAATGATAACTTTGTCAATCAAGTCGACGAATTGATTTACTAGTTAAATACACTGGTAATTGTTGAATAATTGATGAATTCTACGAAGCAATAGTTAATAAGTAAAGACGAGGTGATCAATTAATTACAGTTTGCAATTGAGATAAAACAATATGAGGATCAGTTTCAGAGTTACTTGATACTTGAAGAGATCTCAATTGATCAAGTCATGGAAAAGTCGACAAAAATTCATCGAAAAGTGGAAATATTAGTTCAAGATGTCGAATGTTGGGAAAACAAATATGAGATTGAAGGATATGATTTAATGTTGAATGATGTTGAATTAATTTTGTAACACGATCATACGAACAATAATCATTTTCATTAGGACATGTCGATTTAGCGATTTTTCGGCCTATAAGATAGAGAATTAAATTCGTTACAAACCTATGCCCTTCCTGAAGAGAGGTGGATAAATCCTTTGGAGAAAAACGCTTATGTAAAGCATTGAAGTTTCAAATAATACTCGTGTAGAGGAAGTATCTGCTAAATAAGTCGATTTTTTTGCCGCGTAGAGGAGGAATTTTTTCGGTCTATGAGATAAAGAACTAAGTTCTCTACAAACGTCGGCCCTTCCTGAAGGGAGACGGATAAATCTTCGAGTGAGAAAACTCACGAAAACAATTGAAATTCAAACAATACTCGATCAGAAGAAGAATTTCCTAAAAAGATCGATTTTTTTGCTACTTATGTGAGCTGCTTTTTCGGTTTAGTAGATGGAGAATTTAGTTCGCTGTGAACGTATGCCTTTCCTGTAGGGAGACAGATAAATCTTGGAGAGGAAGCGACTTTAGAAACGCATTGAGTAAGCAGTGTTTATTGCCGAAAAGAAGTGTTTGGTAAAGAACCTTCATTCGTTTGTTAGGTATATGAACGGTGTTTTCGATGCATAAGATAGGGATTTAAATTCTCGACGAAGCTCTTTAGTTGCGGAAGAGGGCTGGATCAATCTTGTAGGGGAAGCAGCTTAGTAAAGTCGGTGAGAATCGAGTAGTAATTGTTCAAGAGAAGTTGAATAGAATGTTGGATTTTATTTGTTATTATGATTATGTTATTGATCGATATCCGATATCGTCCGATGTAGAAAGTAGGTCGGCTTCGATGTAATTTATAGCAGCAGATCGATAACTTCAATGAAAACAAAAATTGAATTTTATTAGGATTTTTTTAATGATCATCCTTATTGCTAATCTTACGGTTTAATGATTTTTATTCACACGATAATTTTACAAGTGGGCAGGACCTGATTCTCCATCACTTTCATTAAACGAAACTCTAAATTCGATTCTAGTTTAGACTAGCTCTTGGAATCATAAAACTCTTTAACTGAGTAGTGCGATCTTCCTTAGTATAAGATTGAATCAGTAAGAAACATTTTAAATAGTTTTGGCACAAAAAGAGCTAGATATAATAGTAGCTGCATGTTATTAAAGGAGAAAATTCAAAAAGACATTGAAAAATTCTGAATGTCCGAGAAATGAAAAGTAAATAGTAACAAACACAGTCAAAAGACCTTATAAAAAGTATAAAAATATTGATTTGAATTGATGACCAACAGAAAATATCAAAAGCAATCATCATTGACTCGTGAAATTGTCTCATTTTTAGAATTGAATACTGTAAAGGTTGGTATTAGATCATACCCAGACTAAGAACTTTAGCCTGGCCTGATCTGCAGGCCAGGCCAAAAATTTTTTAGCCTGATCAGGCCAGGTGAAAATTTAAAAATTCAGCCAGGCTAGCAACTCTGATTTCTATTATCATCTAAAAATTGTTGAATAACACTACGATTTGCAAGTAATGGAGCTGATGATGGTTGAAAATGTAATACTTGATTAAGATCAATAAATGCTTCTGTTGGATGATTCATTTGTAAACCAACAATAGCACAAGTCTCAAGTACATGTACATGTGATGGATTAAAATGAAGAATAGCTGAAAATTGTATCCATGCTCATTGATAATAACTACGTTGTCGAAAACGATAACCAAGATTAAGTCGTGCATTATCATGTAATGGATTTTCATTAAGTACAAATTCAAATAATTTTGTTGCTTCTAATTTTGATTTATCATCACCTATATCCACATAAACACTAGCTTGAGCTATCCATAAATAATGTTGATAATTCATATCTATTGTACATATTCAAAATCAATTAATGCATTTTCAAAATCTTTATATTCATAGTGTAATAAACCTCGATTAACATATCACATGTCGTATAGAACGGCCTGTAAAAGGCTGTAAACGGCTCGAAAACAGCGAAAAACGGTTGCCATTACGATGATCGTTTACGATGTGTCGTACAACGGAGGAAAATGGCAAAAAACGATATCCGTTACGATGATCGTTGACGTACCAGCGGAAACGACTGTCGTTACGACCCCTGCTTTTTCGCCGTTTCACACTGTTTTTCATCGTATAAACATAAGGGTCCTCAAATCATCATCAGACACTCTGAAAAAATATAATCTATTGCTCACTGTTTGTTAAAAAAATTGATACTATTTTTCATCCTGATTCCTTTCACCATTTAATTCAATAGCAAGTATTTTAACTAAAAAAACATGTTTATTTATTTTTATTTCGATCTATATTAATCAAATATCCAATAGTTTCCTTTTTTTTTTATTTAGAAAATAGATCAATAAAATATTTAAAGACAAATATTTTATTTAAAAAGAAAAAATTGTTTTTTTATTTAGAATTTAAACCAATAAAATAACTCACAACAAGTAGTTTGTTTAAATAGAAATTTTTTTTTTAAATTTAAATCGATAAAATATTCCCATGTTGCGAAAGCCGGAGCAGTTTTAGCAGTAAACCGCGGTTAACCGCCGGTTTTAAATGACACCGCGGTTCTTTGCAATTTCACCGGTTAATCGCTATTTTATCCGGTGAAGAGAAACCAATGAAGGAACACAACGGAAAAAGAAATATGTATATATACATGTGCATGACGAGCTTTCGTTCATTTTGCTCGCTCGCACAATTAGATAAAATGGTAAAGTAATGAATAATGCATGCAGTAAAACTACATGCATTTTTACACATTATTTATTTTTATCGATTATTTCATTTTTTAAGCAGTAATTTTTTAACATTTATTTCTTTCTCATAGCATTTTAATATTCAATTCTATTTTAGATAAATTTTTTAATTTTATTTTTAGATAAATTTTTTTTACATTTTATTTTTTTAGATTATATTTTTAAACTTAAAAAAGGTTTTTTTTTGAAATAATATTTTTGACTTTCTTTATTATAATTTTTTTGTTCTTTTCTTATTGTAAATTTTTCGTTTTTTTACTATGTATGACTTTTTAAATTTGCTCATGTAGTTTTTTGTAAATCAATTTTTAATTCAAAAATAAATATTACATTCAAAGAAATATGGGCAAAACCTAGACGCGAACAGTACCGGTGAACTGCGGTTTATCGGAAGAAAAGCTAGTAATTTATAGTGATTTACCGCGGTTAACCGAATAAAACCGACGGTTTACCGGATGAGCCCGGCAGTTAACCAGGGTGTGGGTGTGGGTGTAGATTTAGAGAAGTCACCAGCCACACCCACACCTACACCCTTTGTAGCGACTTACAGTATTGTTAATATCATCTCTTTGGCATTCAGGTCGACCATGGCGGTTATATTGTGTGCTAGCAGCAATATCAGATTTGTTGTCATCGTAATTTTCATAGATCCTATGATCTTTGTTTTTGTTTTTGTTATTGATTGTTTCATCTTTATCATTTTGGACACACCCATGATTTTCATAATCGTCTAACAATGTCATTGAAAAAAATGAGAATATATCCTTGTTCACGAATACTCTAGTTATTACTGGACAGAAAAATCAGAAACATTAACTAAGATATTTGGAGTCAAATGAATGAAAGTGATTACTTTAGAGTCCATTTATATAAAGTGCTAAGTGAACCTCTAAAAAAGCGTTTGTTTTTTACTAACGGTTAATTGACATTTATTTTTTCGCTGTTGAGAGTACTACATACTTACAGATGAAAAACTTTCATCTTTTAATTGACCTTTTTCTCATTTAGTCATGTATTATTCGATCATAGTACCTTGGTGGTATAAATGCATTGTGAATTTCTTTTAAAAGCCTTTAATTTAATGTATTTCATACAACGAACTCCAATCATAATGAAATGATTTGAATAGACTACAAAGATAGAGCATGACATTCTGCCCATTTCTGTGTATTTATTTTCTTGTGTTTTGAATGAAACAAAAAAATTTCGAATAGTAAACAGTCCTCAGGGTTTAGTACTTTTGGATATTTCGGATAATAAGTATGACACCCATAATATGTTTTTTTTTATAAATCCAATATGAAAAATAATAGTGCATTTCAAACCAGGCTCTCATGTTTTACGAAATAACATGTAGGTTATGTTTACTGTGAGTTTTTCTTATAGATTATTTAAAGTCAAACAGATGTGGTAGATACGATTTTCATATGACTTAGGAAAGTCTTAATACTTATTACAGGGTGCTTTTGTATTTAAGAACGCAATTAGTACAATCTGCGCTTTTTCATGCTCTATAAATTTATATAGTTTCTAAAACATCTATTCTTTCCTAAGATTTCTTTGCATCAAACGATTGTAACAAGGTGACCATTTTGGAAATGCTATTATAGTCAATGTCGACCATTTAAATATTGAATTTTTAATCTAACTTCAATTTCAAAGCTAAGTAAATATCATCTTAAGAATCAGTACAAAATAAAAATACGTCATAACATACGCATTCTATCGAAAATAATTTTTTTATGGCAAATACATCTCGATGGGGAACCACGGAGGCAACTTGAGAGGGAGAGCACATCAATTGTTTCTTTAAAAAATTATTTTTGATGGCATGTACACGTATATGTTATGACCTAGTTTTATTTTGTGTTGATTCTTAATATGATATTTATTGAGCTCTGAAATTGAAGTTAGACTAAAAATTCAGCATTAAAATAGTCGAAAATTGACTATAATAACATTTTCAAAATTCTCATCTTGTTATCCTGTCGATGAAAAGAAATCTTAGAACAGAATAGATTTTTTAGAAACTATATAAATTTTTAGAGCATGAGAAATGTAGGTTTTGATCATAAGGTTTTTTTTAGTACTAATTGGATTCTTAAATACAAAAGCCCCCTACAAAAAGTATTAAAACTTTCCAATGTCAAATAAAAATTGGCTCTACCTTATCTGTTTGACCCTGGATAATCTTTGTTTTAATATTAGATTTACAAAAAGAGCATATTATGGATACCATACTTATTACCTGAAACACTCAAACATAGTAAACCTTCAGAATTGTTTAGTTTTCGAAAAAGTTTTTGTCACATTCAACAGACAACAAACTAAATACAAAGAAATGAGCAGAATTCCATGCTATCTTTGTAGTCTGTTGAAAGTAAAAGATGAAAGGGAGACAAATTTGCAATATTATCCGGTGGTGTCTTTTATGTTTTTGGGATATATGGGGTGTTTCGATTTCTACGTGTAGTTCTTTGTTATTGTTGATATCATCATATTACTGATAAAAAATAACAAATGAACCGTTTATATGATCGTATTGACTTCCGTAAGAAACCAGGTCTATCAAACATCAATCTAGATTATCTACACATCGTTTGTTGTTTTTATGAAACGATATAGATGATCTACACACTGGCTTGTCTTTCACTAATATTTGTAAAACCTAAAACAATGTCGTCATTGATTCTTAATTAACTATGGTTTCTTGGAAAAAATAAATACGAAAATATCAATTCAATCATCATGATGAATTACGGTTTATATCAGACTTACTATTCTGCATGATCATCGTTTGCTGATGTTTCACACACTGTATTCTTTTATTATTGACCGAGCGCAAATCCATTTTGTTTTGTTTATAATATTCGTAAGTTTCTGTATCGACAACATAGAATTGTAAAGTATTTTTCTCTGTAGCTTCATCTATCTTTTTCATTATAGATTTACTGGAATCTTGTTCAATGTAAGTTCCATTAATTTCTATGATTCGATCACTTTTCCGTAACCCAGCATTGCTGGCTGCTGAATCTGGAGCGACTTCTTGAATATATATACCAATATTATCATCTCCACTAACTACTTCGAAGCCAAATGTTTTGTTATCTTGATTTACATGAATGTCACAAGTGCGTGGTTGATGCTTAGGAAAATTGAAGAAATCAGCAGGCATACTATGTGGTGTAACGAGTATCTTGGCCGAACTAGAAATCATTGATATATCGTTTTTCTTTAATTCTTTATAGAATTTTTGTTCCACGACGAGTAAATCGACACGACCTTTCGTGTTCAACGCAGTTTTTATGATCGTTGTGGCTTGTTGATAATTCGCTTCAGATATATTCTTATTATTAACAGCAAGAATAGCATCACAGATTTTAAGACCACCTGCTGACGCTGGACTATTAGATTCAACCATACATATCACAGGAAGTGAACTAGAAGAGGGTGCAATATGAAAACCAATTCCTTTTCGATTACGCCAAAGACATAATTGACACAGACGTATATTGGCTTCACGAATGCGTAAGTCGACTTCATGCACTTTTGCGTTGCTTCTAAAATGGACTTTTGCTTCACTTGTTTTATCAGACATAATTTTTACATAAGCTTAACCATATCTCAAACCCATGTTGGGTAAAAAATAATTGTTTTTCAGTACTGCGTAAAATGTCAAAAAGTTTTGGATCAAGATCTGATATATTAATGTTTTTCTTCCGTTTCGTGTGCGCTGAGCAAAGAACTTACTTAGTGTCTGTTTAAGTGAATTTAAAATTGTTGTATGCAGGTTTGGTATAGTATTGATGTATTCTTCATATTGGCTTGTTCAAACGTAATGTTGTTACGTTTTTTACACACTTTTTTCAATCTCCTTGAAAACTTTGAGAGCTAGAAACTTCGTTTAAATGTCATTCACCGTAGCTCATCATATTCTATTTATGCTATAAAGGTGCGGATGTGAGCGTGTGTGAGGATAAAGAGCATATCCATAGCAATTCTCTTATTCATATTTACATTCGTCATTGGCACACATCACATGGGTATGGGCTAGGTTCTGTTGTGGGTGTGAGCTTGTGAATATGGGTGCGGCTGTGGGTGTATAAATGTCATTTGTTCGCTCACGCACAAGCTCAAACGCACGTTTACATACCCATACCTGCACCCTGATTTGATTTAATTATTTTGCTTAATTTCAACTATAGCAAAAATAACCTAATAGCAATATTTCAAATTTAATTGAAATAAAATAAACTTTATTTGAGCATTTACTTTATTTCATTTAAAAAGGATGTTGAATTTAAAGAGGACTAATTAATATATTGAAAATAAAGCTTGAATTAATTTCATTTAATTATTACTTTTTTGTGCTGATTAAAATAAACATAATCTAATAGAATTATTTATTTAAATTACAATAAAATGAAATTCACTGATGTAATGATTTTATTTACAAAAAAAAGATAAAACTAATTTAATGTTTTGATTATATTTCGATGAAGGTTAGAAGAATTATGCTATTTAAGAGAATTTTTCTATAGTGGAAAAAGAAAGATAATTAAAAAAACGGTGACAAATACTTTATCCTAAAAAATGGGTAAGAAAGTGTGCAAATCAATAGCATGAAATACAAACGTATGAGTGGGTTGCAAAAATCGACCATTTACGATACGTGGTCGTTACGCTTGAGGTATGAGTTCCGTACGTGAATTCCGCATGACAATAGTAGATGAATCGAGATGCAATGTTACACGCATACCGATGACTGTACCTATCGACAAGAGTATCGACTCAAATGAGTAATCACATGCGAAAGACATTGTTAAAAATTATCATTTTTCTATAGTGCTGTGAAAATGATCATCGAACCGAATAAAACCGTACCTTCATCATGACTAATT
This sequence comes from Rotaria sp. Silwood2, assembly GCA_905329745.1. NCBI lineage: Eukaryota > Metazoa > Rotifera > Eurotatoria > Philodinida > Philodinidae > Rotaria > Rotaria sp. Silwood2. The sequence continues at coordinate 121,608 of CAJNSZ010000176.1, read as the reverse complement.
AGTTCTCCACGCATACTCTACCGTATCCTACACTGAACAATATATGGTAGGGAAACCCTTATATCTATAGTATTCACTTTGATCGCAACAGAACTTAATTGTACTGATCTCGAACTATGAAAGAAAGCAAAGTATTGAAAAATTAGATAGACTTTGCTGTGATTACGTGAGAAAGCAATAACAAATTGAATTGATAATATTCGCGATTACAAAATAAGATAAATCGAAATACTCACAACAAAATATTAATGCTTGACCATTCGTTTATCTTTATCTTAGTCTACTTAGCCGATAAAATATGTTACGTATAAATGAAGACGAACGTCCTTACATTATTACAAAATATAGAGTTCTAAAATTGTATTATTCAATTGAAAAAAGAAAGTCATCATATAATTGCGCAGATTTTTCAAACAATGTAAAAATGCATTCAGTTGCCTCACAATGATTTCAATCATAATTGCTTTTTTCTTTTATAGATTTACAAGAATTAGAAAAGAAAAAGAACTGAGTCATGTTGGAAAAATTCAACTTCGAATTTCGGTAGCTGTTTACGTTGTTTTGTTTATTGAAATGTATTACACTTATGCAACGTCATTTTTCGTGCACAGTAGAAAAACCCAAAGTGTATATTTATTTGTATGAAATAGTGATAGATGTAGGTCAGTCTAGTTTTGGCCATCAATAAAAGCTGAGAACTTTCTGGGTATGACTTTAGGGCATTGATTTTCAGGATCATAAGAAAATTACTGTCGAAAAGCGTGAATGTAGATTGCCAGCATGGGATGGGGGTGAAGATGGGATGAGTTGTTCTTCTCTTCGCCTATCCAACTACACCCACAAAGCCAAACCCAATGCTTCTGTTCCCTCGAATCGAATAAATAATATCTTAAAAATTGGTCATATGTACAACAAGAAAAACAACACCATGAGCTGGTTGATCGTGTTGAAAGATACTCGCACTTTTAAGCTCTTATTGTTTTAAGTTACTTAAAACAATGACCAAAATCGCTAAACTCTCAAATGAATATTGGTTTTCAACAATCCTAAATATGCCACGTATGCATATTTTTCTCTCCTCATTCAGATTTTGTCGTATTCATTTGTCATAGTTGAAAATCAAATCGAAATTGAATGATGTTTACATATTGACTGAAGAGGTTGTTAGCGTCCATGATGAATCACTTGGACGCTAAACGATGATTAAGATGCGCCTTCTAGTCTAATTGGCTTAGGACAACTGCCCGGATAGCAGAAGGTATGGGTTCGATTCCCATGAAGGTCATCTTTTTCATCGTTCTGTCACATAACATCAGTGACACTGCTTGTCTCTTTCGTTCTATACATATTAGAGCTAACAGAGGTAATGGTAGATATCATCGTAGAGTAATTGTGAGAGACTGATGGCAGGTACTATATACGTAGTTTATATCAATTAGCAAGACTCGAAATGAAAACATTGTAGAGCCAATAATTAATTATCAAGCTTCACGAGGATGAGTGTGGATGTGATTGGGGGAAAGTCCATACCCATATCCGTGCCCATACCCTTTTCCTTTTTGATAAAGTAATACTTATGATGCATGACTAAGAATCATCAATTTGCGCCTAATTAAGAAAGATTTTCATCGAAGTCAACAGCGAGATTTCAACCAGGTTTTATAACAATTTATAGTGGCAATTCAGTATTTATTGTGGATGTAGGATGTGTGTGCGTGAGGAGAAGACACTGACCAACAACATCCATATTTCAAAGCCGTCTTTATTTGCACATCGTTTTCTACATTTTTTTCATGTTTGTATTTAAAAATGCTTTTGCATCTTAACTAGTTTTTACCCGTTCGATATTTGATTCCATGTTAGAATGACAATTAGATGGTGCGTTGAAGGTATAAATTGGAGTTAGTTAAAACTAAAACTGAATGTGTAAGTTTTCTTAAATCGTTATGAGTAAATTTTTAAAAATTTCAAAACAAGAAAATTTGAAATAAAAGTCATTAAAATTGAGTTAAATAGTTTTGAATTTCGATTTCATGTTCGCAAATCAGAATACATGCTAGTAGTTGAAATCTTTTTTTTAAAATTCATGAAAGACTTAAGCAAAGATTATCCATGGCAAAGTGTGCTCCACGTCCACTTACAGCGGGATTTTCTGTCCCATTTGATGTTGAAAATGTAATATTGTCTAGACCTGAAAGTCCATTGAATGTTATATAAGACGCGGTGAACACTTGAAGAATAAAATTATTGATTGCTACTAATGCATTTGATTTATATCCAGCTACTGTTAACTGTAAATTATCTCTCCATGCTGATGCCATAATAGCGGAATACAAAGTTAAACTTTTATTGTTAAGACTGCTCATAGTCATTGGATCACCATAGCCATTGAATAATACAGTACTCATATTCACAGCAGCTGTGTAGTATCCACTTGTATTTGACATCGTCGTATGAATAAGTGCATTAGTCCAATTTATAGAATAATAGTAGTCAGGTAACAATGCGTCCAGTGTCAGATCATTGAATGTTATAAGTGTACTGCTATTGGAGCAAACCATACATTATACAAATAAAATCATCTGTTTCACATGTGATTGCAAACAACAAATTATCATAGGTAATACTGACAAACGCATTATCATGCTTCATCATTCATCAGTAAGGTGTGTGCGATGAAATATTCCAGTAAAGTTTTTCCTTTTCCCACTGTAACACACAATCCGATACAACTTAAGCTGCTGATCAAGAAAAAAAACTTGTCTGTTCTTTGAATAGTTTTGTTAGGTAGCAAAAATTCAAAAACTGAGCGAGTGTCATGTTTTGCAGAAATTCCCATCGTTTGAAATTTCTGCGAAATATTTTCTGTTCTTTTCTTGAGTTTCTACGACTATTTTCCTCAAATTTATGATTCAAAATTGAGTAAAACTAAATTATTAGGTCGAAACAGATCATAAAACTCTTTTGACGATGGTGAGTGAAATTGGATCTATTCGTATACTTACACTAGGTGCAAAAAGTCTCGCTACCAAAAAAAAATGTCTAAAATCCAGTTTTTTTGCTCATTTTTTCACTACAAATAGAATTTGGTAAATGCTGATCGAAAATATCAACTCGGGTTCGATCGAACTCAATGGAGAGGATCTACAAAGCGAACATTAATGTTTTCTTCTCGTATGTCTATTTCAGTGCGAAAATACAATCTTGACATGTTTGACTCTTCCGCCTATAGTTCTGTGCTTTATCTAACTACAGTAAAAATTTCGTAAGAAACTACTTTTAAATGCTTAAGAAATGAGCTTTACAATAGAAAACCCTCCCAATGAGAAAAGTTTAGGTTTCTGTTCGATATCTGTTTCATTAGATCTCGAAGTCTAAACGAAATCGAGATCGAGTCATGGGATGAGTTCGCCATTCAACCGCTTGCTAGTCATTGGGATATTGGAAAAACTCGGTAAGCCTTGCATAAAGGTCACTACATATGTGGGACTGTTTTGAGCAGTAAGAATAATGGGAATCACTGCTCGAAAGGAAAAAAAAAGTTTTATGACATCGGAGTCTGCTTGATTTTTGCATCAAATGAGAAAAGAATATCTTCCTGAAAGATGTACTTGTCTTTCGGCCTTTTGAGCTTCGGAACATTTGTTGAAACTTTATAGAGATCTCAACTTAGTTTGTTGCATTTTTATAGACTTTCTATGGGTTGCTCAAATCTGAAATGGCAGTTTCTGAAAGCTACGATTCATAATATTACAGCAGAGATTTAGATTTTTAACAAAAAGATGTTTTGTCATTTGCTACAAATATCCAGCAGATCGCGGAAAAGAACAGAAGAAAACATTTCGCAGAAACTGCAAGCTATAGTATTTCTGCAAAACATTAACAATCGTACAGTTTTTTGAATGTTTGCTACCGAATAAAACTATTCAAAAAATCTTTAAAAAGTTTCTTTTTCTTGGTCAGCAGCTCGAATTCTATCAGATAGTGCGTTAAAATGAGAAAACGAAAAACGTTACTTAAGCTTCGCGATCCAAATACCTTTGTAATGGATCGTTTTACACTTCTTTCTTATTAGTAGAGATCTATTGACCAAATTTCCATGAAAACATTTTATTTCGTATACTTATTGCTGTATAATAAATCAGTACTGACCTTATGAAGAAAACAGCATCTACTTGTTTTTGTTTCCTTCTACGAATACACTTAAACTCATCACACATGTAATACTTTTCGTTAAATTCAATAAAAATATTAAACCAAACAGCTTCTAATAGCGTAAGTCTTTCCATTGACTGTAGATATATAGATGAAGAAAATAGATCAATACTATTATCTATTCCTTTCGATTTGTTATCGGAAAAAAAGTGGATAATGCACCCATTCTAATCAAGATATAGTAGGAAAAAAACCGTTTCGGTAGATGTGCGCCATTTCCTAAACGTTGTTTGGAAAAACTCAGATCAAACCATCCTATTCATCAGTTTAATAAGTGGTTCAAAAATGATATTCTACGATAAACTATAAAAATACTGTTTACAATCAATCATTTGTATCTCATTTATATATTGGTTTCTGAGGTAGTATCCATTACATCGTTTTGCACTGCTTCAATATTATGGTTTTCTACTCAAGTCATGATGTCAGATTATATCATGAGTAAGGAAATATTTCAACAAGAATACTAACGGATACTTGCTGCAGAATCTAACAATGAAAAGGTGTGAACTGATGAACGAATAGATTGACCATATTCGGGTCAAAAGAAAGCTTTCAACGAGAAACTAACGAACTTAAAATATGAGCTTCTGATGGCGTACCTAGAGCAAGTTATTTATATTTCAAGATATGTGAAATTTAGGTATAAAAATGAATCAGGAAAGGTTTTCTCCACTATTGTAAGGGCAAAACATAGAGTTGTTCGGATCGAGTAGGGGGTTTGGAGGAGCCCTCTTTCATATGGCCCGAACAACACCATGTTTTGTGCTTACAATAGTGGAGTGATTTTTTTTAGTCGTTGATAGAAAACGCCGTTTTTCTATGAGCTACAGAAAAAAGTTACTTTACTATTACAAGGACGAAACATAGGGTTATTCGGGCCATATGAAAGAACATCCTTAATAACTCCCAGATTGGTCCGAATAATCCTATGTTCCGTCTTTATAATAGTAGAGTGAATTTTTTCTGCAGCTCCTAGAAAACGGCGTTTTCTATTAGCCACTAAAAAAATTCACTCTACTATTATAAGAACAAAACATAGTGTTGTTCGGGCCATATGAAAGAGGGCTCCTCCAAACCCCCTAATCGGCCCGAACAACACTATGTTTTGTCCTTACAATAGTGGAGAAAACCTTTCCTGATTCATTTTTATACCTAAATTTCACGTACCTTGAAATTTAAAATACTTGCTCTAGGTACGCCATCAGCAGCTCATATTTTAAATTCGTTAGTTTCTTGTTGAAAGCTTTCTTTTGACCCGAATATGGTCAATCTTTTCGCTCATCAGTTCACACCCTTCCATTGTAAGATATATGTACACAAATAGAATTTATATAGAAGTGACCTTCTATTTCAAGCTTATGCGAATGTTTCAAGATACACAGATTAACGGAATATCGGGGTTACTTTTTTATGATTAACTAAATGTACCCAGAGTTCTAAACAAAATTTCAAGTAGTATGAAAAAAAATTCATGCTAATCTTAACCCTTTGAGGACGGGATTACTTTTCAAAAAGATCACATTCTCGAAACTTCGAAATAATATCTCTACTAGAAAGAAGGTGTATCAGAATACAATACATATGGTCATGTAGCATCACATCGATGGTGACGAACCCATAGTCTGCACTAAATGTAGATCACCACTATATAATGAAAGACATATTCAAGTGCGTTGCACGTCGATCGAGAACCGTTGCCTATATATAGGCTTCCCGTCCTCAAAGGGTTAAGTGGATCAGAATCTAAAAGAGTTGGCTCTAAAATTTCGCTTCGTTCACGCCTTCATCCTCAATACTTCTTTATTTATCAACCTTCTAACACATGACGGATATTTTCAGGTAAAAGGTAGATCAGTTTATACTATGCTTTTACTCATCAGAAATCAGAAGCGAGTATAAACGAAGCGGCACTTCTTTCGTTTCCTGTTCTAGAGTTGTTCTTTCAAAAATTGTCGATGTTTCATTTTTATATGTGTATTACAGATAATTGAATTATACCCTTTAATGAGGAACGAACTATTACCTGATCCGTTTGCACTTAATGTTGTCCTTGATGTACTACTAGTCGATGTGGTGCTACTTATTAAAGTTGATGTACTTCTGCTTGTTGTACTACTAGTCAATGATGTGCTACTTGTTGAAATTGATGTGCTTCTGCTTGTTGTACTACTTGATGAGGTGCTACTTGTTGAACCAGCCGATGAGATACTATCTGTTGATTTTATAAAAGTCACACATATTGAAAAATAAAATAAAATATGAAATATCTTACTGGAAGGAGTAGTAGACGAATATCTTGAATTTAGTGATGGGCATACTATGAAAGAAGCACGTTCGATTGGATAGCACACTGGTACATTGCAACGAGTATTATTAACACAAACTGTATTGAGTGTCAAACAAGTTTCATTATCACGTTCACAACGAGTTAAGTTAGAACAGGATATAATTGTGTCAGCACACATTCCACTACCGGTCATTGTCATTAGAAGACATTCACAGTCACCATTCGATGAGCAAGGCATTGCTTTAGCAGAACATCCTGGTGATGGACAGCAACCACAACTTGCAAGTGAAGAATATTCTGCATTTTGACCTTAAAAAGAAAGTCTAAATTTATTTGTTCAATTGCATTTGTAATATTTTTCAGGTGCGTGGTCATCGATAAGATAAATCAGAATGCTAAAGAGTCGTCCATGAGAAATTAAATGTATCACGTTTTACTTTTTGTGCTTTAGAAGTCATTATAGTCTTCATATTTGTCATCCTTTAGTTCCTCTAGTATTTATAGTGCCTTTAGGATGTGAATGTGGGTAACAGTGTTGCCAAATCTCACAGATTTTCCGAATTTTTATGTTTTCTATCTCAATTAGGTTTTACTTTTTGACTCACATTTTAAGCAAATAATTATAGCAATTCAATAGAAGATTAGTGTTACTTTCTATTGTTCTACCTACAAGATTGCACATAAATTCATTTTTTTTATTCTAAATTTTCTGCAGTCATGCATATGTTAAATGTGTCTTTTTGATAATGAAACGTATATATGCTCATAAACGAAATATTAGATCAACAGTACTCATTACAGATGAATAAAAGATTCTTTTAAATTCATAATTATCATTTACAAAAGCTTATGATTTTGTCTTGTCAAAGTCAAAATTATTGAAATTTATTTAAGCGAAAAATATTGTACTCAATAACAATGTATAAATTAAGAAGAAAATGTATCATAAATAAGTAGTTAGAAATCTTTTAATCATGTTTTAATCTGTGAATTTTTATATAAATATGTTTTGCAACTATCAAGAATATTGCTGTTAATAATTTTTTCGAGTTGAACTTACTTTAAGGGCTCACAACTGAGTTTCAAAAACCTTTCCGGATTTTTTCCAGATTTTCTAAAAACAAAATTCCGAGATTTTACGGCTTTTGAGATGCAAATTCAGGATTCTTAGGTACAAGATCTGGCAACTCTGGTGGGTAAGTCTTGATCTGTGTCTTGGCGTTCCGTCACCATAAGATTCACCTCCATCTCCATTCCCATCTACCACACCAACACCGTATTCTCTATTACAAAATATACCACAAAATATGTGCACAAAGTTGGTGCCCTAATATCTACACAAGCAAAACCTTTCATGCAATTTTTCGCATAGAAAATTTTCCTAAATTCGCGAAACTCCCGTTGATGTGTGTAGGCACACAAGGAAGAATTGTGCACGCCTGTAGTAATGCTTGATTTGATTTTAAAATATCTATATTACGGTACGCATTCAAAGTAATGCAATATTATGAACGCGAAACAATGTATATTTTGAATATTAGATTTATTTTGAAGAAAACATCAATCAGTTCTTCTGGATGAAAAGGGTTTCATGATCTACAATTTTTCAGGAAGCTATGACTTAAAAGTTTACTAAATATTACACAAGTATAAGTTGAAGACATTAATTTCAGTTGTCAAACTTCAATGAGGGTACTATATGATCAAAGTAAGTTGTGAACTTTGTCTGATACATAAATTTAAAAAAAAGTTTTGCTTACCTGAGATCATACAGATCAAATATCTATAAATGCAAATAATGTCAATAGCACTTTATTACGATAAAAACTCACATTAGTTCTACAACTTGTAACAGCTTTTGCATCATGTTGATTTGAATAACATCGTCTTATTGAAACATCGGCTTTTATAGACAGTTGACTGCTGTTCTAACTCTTCAATGCAGTGCATCTATATGCAAGAACAAAAACAGATCTCGAGTGTGTTTTTATTATTTTAGAATCATTTATGCTCTTTTAAACTTCATCAATAAGTGAGCCTTCAGCATTTCATTTTGATAAACAAAGGTTAACCTTTTGATTTGAATAGTTCTCAATACCTCTCTCTCTCTCTCTTATCTTTTAGAAGACTCGAGTCTTTTGAAAGAAATTTTAGCCTAAATCTGTTTAAACTTTTTTTTCTAGTTGAATTATTGCTGAATGGTACTTGTTAGAGAATCAAAGTTGCGAAAAGAATAGAAAATGAAGTAATAGCTTATCTACGTATAACAGAAATATATTTTCTTTACAGAAATAAAAATACTATTTCCAGCTTGAATTAATACGAAAGAAAAAGAAAGGACTATAGATTATTGAAGTAAAGAATAATTAATATTAAATCTCATTTGCATCAGTAGTATTATGGAGTATGGGGGTGTGCCACTTTACATTTCCGTCACCCCATCCCCACCTGCATCCACATTCATACCCTTACATATCGACTGAATAAATCAACAATGATGAATATTCTCGCAGAATAATTGTAAGTGAGATCGATGGAACGATCACAGCATGCGAAACTTATAAATCAGCAAGATTCGATATGAAAATGTTATAGAGCAAGTATTTGATTATAAAACTTCACGAGGATGAGTGTGGATATGATTGGAAGAAATGTCCGTACCCACATACAAACATAAACATATCCAAATTCAAACGTCGAACCCTACACCCCACAGTCACATCGTATATCGACAACTTACATTCACATTCTAGGATATCTTTGGATTGATTTGAAGGATACGCGTATTTTTGTGGTAAAATCTCCATGGAACAGGCCAGCAACTAAGCTAGCATATATTATTTTATTTAGCAAATAACACAGGCCGATTGATAAAAGACATGACTTAAAAGAGTATTTAGTGTTTCTGTAGGATTTATTCAGTATTATAAAACAAAATTAACAATGAAATGTAGTTGTCAATCAACTGATGAGAGACAACAAATAACTATTACTTAAGCATGTTGTCGATTCACAATATTGTTCTTAGATGAAGTTACAAGCATTATGAGTTCGAACAATGAACAATTAAGTTTATAATATCAATTGATTAGTAGAAGTCTCATTTTTCCATGGTAGATTGTTCATCAAGTTCAAAGAGAAGATTGTAATCATGTATGACTCATTATTGATAAGCATCATTTAACTATGTAATCATATGATTTAATTTATATATGTATGTAACAAGGAACTATACATCAGAGAGTAGTACTTAAAGTTAATACAACGACATGGGACTCATGGTAGAACGGTTACTCAAAATAATTTATAATGATGATGATTGAACTATTTTCGTAGGGAACAAATATACTTTGCCGAATCGAGAAAGAAAATTCTACTTGAGAAATGTGCCAAAATATTGAATAGTTAGTCTAATTATAGAATAAGATATTAATTACATTTATCTTTATTCTATATTTTAAATATAGCATAAACAAGTATATTGCCAATTACAACTATGTTAACTAAGATCAGTTAAACCTAAAATTTTCCAGAGAAAATATTTTGATTCATTCAGTTGTTTAGACAAAAAAATCTTTTTTTTCTTTTTATAATATACCATTATATGTTAAAAGACGTTCAAAAACATCCAAAATAAGATATAGATCTTTTCAAACAAAGTAGATAACTATAACGACAATAAAACAATAAGAATAAATAATATTACATGTCAAGAAAGCGAAAAAAAAATCAGATCATAAATAATTAATTATAAAGAGTTTGCTACGTTCATATTACATTACTGTTACCAATAAGAATGCTTGAATTGCTTTAACTAGATGAAAATCTGTACGAGATTTAAAAACAAAAAATATTTATAATTTAATCAGAACCCAAATGCCAAACAATAAGATATGATACATGTCTTTTGCTATTAGTTGCGTCATTATTGCTGTCTAATGTTGTATTACCAACACGAAAATCAATATAACCATCTCCACCACTTACAATAAGAATATCACCGAATGATGAAGTTGCTGTATCGGTCGATGATAGTGTTGTTAAAGATTCCGAAATCATCTCATCTTCATGAATTAATTTTGATGATGTTTGTCCAGGTACCACAACAAAAAATTTTACAGCATCTCTATATCCATGACAAGATAATTGAGCATTGCTCATATTACAATAAGGAATGTAATTTGAAGATGATATCTGATCGGAGACACGAACAACAGAACCAGGTTTTGTTGATGTTGAACTAGAAGCTGTTGAAATATCTAGAAATAAAATATTCTTAGACGACTACTATAAAGTTTTCGACACAATGAGAGCTTTTCAAGAATTTGAATTTCTAATTCTTCCTTTTTAACCAACTATTAAATCACATACTGAAAACCAAACAATGCCATCATAATCAAAGAAGAATGATTTCTATGTTTAGACAATATTGAACTTTTCATAGTTTGATTGAGAATAATTTTCAATTATTAAACGAACTTGTAGTTAATTGAAATATGTTCGTGAGAACTCACATCATTAACTTTCTATGATGTCGAATGTTTTGTAATAAAGTCAACATTTAGCTTGCATCATCCCTCAGAACATGATCTTTATGCTATTGGGCTGAAAATTTGTGCATATAATTGAGATTCTCAGTTACATATACAATAGAAAATCTCAGCTTCATATCTCACTATCTGCTGTAGTCAGGACAATTTTGGTCTATACATAGCATTCATTTTTTTATTCGTCTCGGGTTTCCAATGATATTGGACCATCATAACGGGAAAAAGAAGTCTCAAAATCATATTAATTTTTAATGTACACACTTCACAGTACTCGGTGATGCATTTATCTTAAATTTCGTTTTTCAGAGGAAATTCGATGTTTTCGAATGGAGAAAAGCAGAGATAAAATCGATCTCAGCATAAGCAGATTCTATTAATAAATTTCTAAAGCTAGTAAAACAATTCATCAAGAATACGATGGATATCCAATAGAAACTTACTGTCCGTCAATGGAACCGAAATGATAATACCGCTACCAGTACCAATCCATAAACGACGACATGCAATTGTTAATGCACTTATATGAACAAAATAAAGTCCAGTTTTCTCTGTTACTAAAATAATAAAAATAAACAAAAAAAAATTGAATATAACATAAGAATAGAAATTTTATTCCTAACCAATCATTTTTTCAATATATGGTTGTATATCAACATCTTGTAAATGTTCATATGTTTCTGCATGATATAATTGTAAAGTACTTGATAAACGAACAGATAACCAAACACCATCACCAGACCAAGTTATATGTTGAACAGAATGTTCTGGACGAGAATGAACTTGTAATTGTTTCTAATAATATTAATAAAATTAAAAAAAAAAAAAAATTCTATTCAATACTAAATATTAAACTTAAATAAACATACTCGAATTTCTAATGTTTGAATATCAATAACATAAACACGATTAGCCACACCACACCAGATGGATTCTCTAACATTGATAGCACATCGAATTGATTCACGACTTTTACCAGTTATAATTAAATGAAAATTATTTAAATTCCATGTACCATCTCAAAATAGATAAAAATCAATTATTTTTTTTTCATTTAGTTTTTAAATAATTTTACCTATATTACGATGAAAAACAATTAATTTTTCATTAGCCAATGATACAAAAATACGACCACGAACATGACTAATTTTAATTAAAAGAAACATAAACTAAAATTCATTCTTATTTATCTTACACAATACTGTAAATTGCATGACGAAGCCAAACTTTTCCAATCGTTGTACGATGTTCATCAATAGCCGAATGAATATATAACCTAAATTTTTTTTTCAATTACAAAAAAAATAAATAAATAAAGAATTTTTCTTACTGACCATCCATCACTTGAACCTAACCAAACAGTTGGATATTTTGTTTTGTTTTCATCGACACCTGAAAAATAAACACTTCTAGTACGGAAAAGCAACGAAATTAAAGACTGACACTTTTTCTATTTTAATTAATCTTTCTCGATATATAAATATCCTACATTAGATAGCTTTCAATAAGAGTTTCAACAGGTCTTACTAAGAAAAAAAGATAATTTTGAGATTGATATCAGCGATTTGTAGTGTACTCCTACGATAGCAGAGATTTTCAGAGCACGAAGCATTAGAGAAAATCATGATAATTGTACGCTGTTCTGATAACAAATGACAACAAATTGGTTTTAAATCAATCCGATTATAATAAAAAACAATGTATGTTGGAACAATACTCAACTATCATAGTTTTTCTCAGTATCATATCTATTTAATTCTGACAGCAAATGTTTTATTTAGCTTTTCTCTTCCAGACCTAGTAATATATGAGATCTTGACTAAATTCCTCTACGGATGATGAGAAACTGTATGATGAACTAACTAAATACATGGAGAGTAAAATGAATTATTAAAAGGTGAACATGTATTATCGTGATATCAACAACAAATTTTAGAAGCCGAAAGATACTAAGTAAATCTTACTGTACTATGACTGTGAAAATATCTACCAGATGCCGATTAGCGCTGATCCGAATCCTGATGCAAAAAATCGTATCCGTGAAGGACACCAGCACAGCCCATATAATACGCCGTACAATGATTACAAACTTCGGAAGGATCAACTGAATCTTCGAAGACACGTCACGCTCTCGACTCTCGTACTGAATAAAACACTACTGACAACAGTCTTAATAAAAATTAAAAACAAGATAGATCAAGAAAATTTTATTCCAATTGCCGGAATCTTGAATACTGTTTATTTTAATCTTTAATAGAAAAGAAAAAAGACTTACTTTGATAAGAGATATCAGAATGAATTTTTTCAGATGATATTTCAACAGTATTCGAACGATCTATACAAATATTCAGTTAATATTCTATTTGAAAAAAAAAAAAAAAAAAAACTTTACTTCCACCCGTTGAAAGTGATGCAGCTGTACAAGGCATTACTTTTACATCTAAAATTTTGTAAATATTCTCATAGATAAAATTCAATTTTAATATTACCACTTGTAGATATTTTCTCATTCAATTTCGAATCATCAAATGGTGGATAATCTGTACTTGATGTACCTAAATAATCTCGCTAGTGAACTAAATAAAAAAATAAATAAAATTTTTTTTTGTTCTACCTGGAACACTACCGATTGCATAAATAATAGTATCTCCTAATGTAAATGTATCAATAATTTTATCTGGTTTATTTGAATCAATAATTGTAATCATAGCTGTATTATTTGATTTTGCAGCTATCCAAACAAGTGATGATAATTTTAAATATTGTTCATCAATCATTTGATGATATGATTCAATTAATTGTTTATTTATTGAATCAATCGATGTTTCATCGGTATTGAATGATAATCCACTAAGATCAATACCAGCAGCACACCAAATCTTTGAATTAAAATTAGTTTAATTAAATTAAGTTTTCTTTTTTACTTGTGTCGTATCATTGGTATTAAATATTGGTTGATTATAAATTGGCATAGGTACATTAACTTGAACTTTACCATTAATATTAGATGCTTTCAAATGATTTTTTGATGACAAACTCCAACCATATGCTTGAAAACGATTACCATCATCCGTTAAAATTGAACTATCATGACGTGTCGAGGCGGATTTTTGTAGTGGATCAATAGCAGTACTACAAAATTTAAAAATGTTACTCATTAAAAGAATAATAAAATCAAAAGTTTTATCATGTGGATGCTAATAGAGGTGTAAGCCGATCAGCTTATACTTCTAGGCGTTAATGAGCGATGAATAAAGAGTTCGAATATTCTTAGCTTATTGCTGCCAAGTACTGCATTTTTTGATTTGCTCTTATCCTAAAACACGAACATCAAATCTGCGGCCGTTGTCATATGTTAGGATAGAAACAGTGAAAAAGATTTCAAACTTTCACAATAAACTATTCTCACAAAAACATGTTAGTATGGAAAGTTTCGAATCGAAATTCGAAAATTAGTTTTTTCTAATATATCCGCGGGAAGTCAGAGCATCATATAAGATACATATAGGCTCAATTCAAAAGTGATTAACCAGTTAGAAAACTTCGTTCGTAATCTCTTTTCTCGAACCTTTCATTAATTGGTCGTTCTAACGGAAGATTTTTATTTGTAGTAATTGTCGATCCAATTTGATCATCATTTATTGAACTATGTTTCATAGAAGTTCCAGTCGATGCTGATAAATTGGTTGTAGTAGTTGTAGTAATTGAACGTTTAGGTGAGACATCTTTGGCAGTACTGCCAAATAAACCCGAAAAACTAACAAATAGAAAAGAAAAACATATACATATATTTTATTTATGTTGAATAACAAAAAAAAAAAACTTTTTTTTTTTTTTTTTAATTCTTACAACTCAGAAATTTGTGTTGTACCCTCTCTCAAATCACTCTGAATATCGACAACAGGTACACCCAATATATTTTCAGGCACAATCGATGTGGGTAGCCAGTCTTCACTGAGCATACGCCACAAAGATTTCGATGTAGATATTGTTTCTGAAGGGCTTGCTACTGATGTAGATGAACAATTTTCTTCTACTGTTTGCTGATCATGTATTGCTGTTTGTGTTCCTTTGCTTATCAACAAAGGTTTCTATAAGGAAAAATATATTTCATTATATTTTTTTTTTTGTTAATATTCATATGCCCAATCATTTCATGCATTGATTAGTAGCTATATAAGTGATTAAATAAAATGAAAAATGTACCGAACATATCGATAGAATGCGAACTGTTTTATTATAATAGCAAAAAATAAATTGCTCTGTATTTTTTTCTTTTTCGATACTAATACAACATTTATTTGTTGACTCACAGTTTTAAGAACATTGGTCTATTTTTGTTTTGTATTTGATCAAATAGATTATCATTAATTGTATTTATTGTTGATGATGAACATAATTGTTGATGTCGTGATGCACGTAAAGCATCCTGTCGATGTATAGCTTCTTCAAGTTCAAATAAACGTTGTTTATATTGATTACGTTCAAGTAGAACACGTTGCATTTCGACTCGAGTAAAACGCTTTCTATCTTCATTCGGTACATTTTCCTGAGAAATATTTAATTAATATTAAAATTCAAACATGCATTATTATTTTAATTATAAAAGCAAAAGCATTAATAATTATTATTTCATCAAACAAAAATCAAATTCTTTTTTCTTTTTTTTTTAAATTGTATTAACTTACATATCAACATTCTATGTTATATTTGCATGCAATAAGATGGTTATTATTTCTTTTTTCTTGTTTTTTTTTTTTCTTGTCTTTTAAATCAACTTACTTCTTCTTCTTTTTTCTTTTCAAGTTCTTCACGTGTTTTTCGAAGTTCTTCATCAATTTCAGTAATTCTAATAATTGTAAATGAAATTTATCTTAATAGAAAATTTTTTTTTTGCTGTTGTTTTTAACCTTGATTGTAAACGACTTCGAACTGTTTGTAATGAATCAACTTCTTCTCGAGCTATTTCTAATTCACTAATATTATATAAGATATAAAGTTTTTTTTTTCTTATAATAAAATAAACCTTTTCTTTTACTCACTTAGATAATTCTTCAATTTTTGCTAATAAATCATCTTTAAGTACATTTAATGCATTTCTAATAATAATAAAATAAATGAAACTTTTCTGATTTATATATTTTTTTTTCTTTTGTTAAATACTTTGTTTCCAAAAGTTCATTATTTTCTTTGATTAAATTTGAAACTTCCTTTGTCATGCCTAAAAATTAAAAGAAAATATTATTTTTATTTTCGTTTTTATAAAACATTAGCAAAATAATATTAATATAAAAGCAAATAAAATTCAGTGCCCCAACTTTACAATATAGATTCTCACCATAAAAACTTTGTCGAACTATACAAGAAGGAAAATGTTTGTAGATTTAATTATTTGAAAAATTTATTCTTAACTTACCAAATAAATCTGCTGATGCATCAACATCTGATATATCAATATTATCATTTCGTGTTTCTTTATCAAATGCTTCCAAATTTTTACTATGAAAATAAATAATCATATTTATTCTAAACGAAGATATTCAACTTACGTATCATCTACAGATATGTCATCATCATCATCACTAACAACAACATCTAATTAAAAATAATATTAATAAATTCGTTATAGAGAATTTTTATTCTTTGACATAGAAAAATGTATATGGTTATTTTATTAAATAGATCACCTGTACTATTATTTGTCTGTTCAAATTCATCTTCAGTTACGAAGAAATGTTGTTCATCAAATGGTTTCGATAAAAGATTGAGATTTCGCAATTTCGTGAATATTCCTATGAAGCATGCAACATAGACATACATTACAAATAAAAAAATACAATACAAAAGCAAAGCATAGACAGTTATCAATTCTTTATTTAGTTAAATTGGATAGGACAAAATAAAAACACTCAATATTGTTTGTTTTTTTTATATTACTCATGCAATATATTTGTTTTTTGTTAAAAAGCATGATATATTGTAAGTACATGCTCTTTGAAGATGAACATTTCTTACCACGTTTATATTTTTCAAGATAATTCTTATCATGGTCTAGATGATAAAATAATAAAAACTTCTTTCTCATTTTTCCTCATCTCAAGAATAACTTAACAAATAGACAACATCAATTTTACAAATTACTATCGGACCTGATGTAAAATCTTTTAAAGATATTTCATCCATCATTGATATTTTTGCCAATTCAACTGAAAAAATTATTGATATACATTACAGACATTATTATAAAAAACTGTTTTTTTTTTTTTTTCGATTTTCAAATTTTATTAAAATAAAGAAAACAAATATAAAATTTACCAGTATTTACAGCTACATCATTACTTGTCATGGATTCAGTTTGTGTATGTTTACCATCTGTAATTTCAAGTTCCGACTGAAATTTACTATCAACATGATGTTGCTTTGATAATCTTAAATGTGAAAATCATTTTTTCTTGAATAAAAAAATAAATTAAAATTTACGTTAGGGAAATATCTGGATATTGTGAAACCACTTTGTCGATTTCTTTCTCGCCTGATAATTGAGATGTTGATGATAATCGAAGATTTCCACTATTAATATATCAAATAGAGTCCTGATTTTGATTAGATTTGGTCTAGATAGCGACCTTTTTAGTAGGTTCATCTTGCAAAAAGTCTACTATTCGGAAAAGATTATATTTCGAAATTTCAATCTGAAATTGTATACACATGAAAGTTTTCGGTTAAACTATCTCACATGCAAATTGTCATCAGTTTTGGATATCTCAATACATCCCTATCTTGCACAGCACTTAAAGAAATGTATGAAAGAGCAGAAAATCTTTGTAGGATTTACTACTGGACCACTTGGGAATTTTTTGTGTACTCAAAAAGTGAGTACACTCTAGAATCGGTCAGTATGTCCGTCCGGCCGTTTACACGATAACTTTTGAAAGGAGAGTTCAATCGCGATGAAATTTTCTACACAGTTNGCAAAATTTCAAGACATAATTTCGTCATTTGAATTTTTTGTAAATACCTTGTCATAGGCCGAAAAATCAGTAAAATGACCATAACCTTCGAAAGAAGCAACATGGGCCCAAATCGTCTTAGGCTTTTTCTTAGCATACTGACCCCTACATATGGGCAAAATATAAGCAAAATCGGCGTGAATCACTTGGAACGGTTCCCTCGTGAGTTCGGACTCATTCGACGAATACTACTACTCTGACAGTAAGAAACATTTATACCTTGATTCTTATACAATTACCGTTGAGAAATAAATAGAGTTTGCTAGTGACCAACTAGAAATTATCGAAAAGGGTATCTTACACTTTTGGTATGACTATCAGATTCGCATTAAAAAACTTCATTGAAATAATAAAGAGTACGGTTTAAACCCAAGTTAGAGTTGTAACCAGTAACGGTAAATGTCCGGTGTAGATTTTTTTCAAGTTCTTGTATGCTTTTTTTTTATTCGTGTCGATAACTATTTGTTTGAAAGAACATCCATTAGAATATTTCTATTAGACAAATATTCATAAAAATATACTTAATATATTTTATCAAGTTATATTATTGAAACAAACCACATCTTTCGTAGAGAGATAACAAAATAGATCTATTGACAAGCGCATAGTACACATACGGATGATTCGTAATTTTTATGTCTGATGAACATTTAATTAATGTACAAAGCTAATATAAAATCTATGGTTTAGGGATTCGAATTTATGCAAGTAATCTGCCATTAGATTAAAAGAATATCGATATGTTTGTTGTGGTCTTAAACGAAAAAATCTCATGAGTTACAACTTTAGTTCGAGTGCAAAAGATGAACGCGATGTTTTACATAAGAGTTACAAGTCAAAATCACTTGTTCTCTTCAATAGAAAGCAAATTAATCAGATAGAAAACGAAGACTATGCCATTTTTTCGAACGCGTATAATCATGAAAACTGTTTAGAATGTCAACAATACATTAATAATTTTTCTCTTGAAATAGCAAAATTGATTTTATATCAAATACGATTGTTCCACTCTTGCTTTACTTCTTGTTTAGGAATTCACAGAAATGTTATGCCATCTTTCTTGTTTCATACAAAATTGATGATCAATAGTGTTTTTTTAACCAATTGGATGTTTTATTATAATAGGATAAATGACTCATATGTAATAATAGATGGTGCTATGCGGTTTATAAAAGCACTCTGATTCGATTAATTCAATGACCGTTTAGATTTGAAGAAAAAATAACAAAAACAAAATCTGTTACGTAGTCGACAAGAAAGTCTTTCATATGTGTGTATATAATGAGTTATTCTTTCGTGGACTATTTAACATTTTCATTTTTGCTTTCTTGTTAATGTTCAATAAATAAATATTCGATTTAGAAAAACTTTGATATTGCATCATACGATAGAAAAGTGTAAAATCACGTGATTTAAGTTTTAGCCTTTACTAAACGAATTTCTATAGAATAAGTTTTTTGTTTTTGTTCATTTATACTAGATTTATATAAAATATGAGATGAATAATCAATGGCGACAGAAACAAAAGTGAGACAATGTTTAAAAAAATTTGGCTTCGAAAAATTCCGATCTGATATTCAAGAAAAAGCCATTTTATCAATTATTAGTGGTTTGTATATTTTTATCATAACAAAGATTAATATATTTGATTGTTACTTTTTTTTTTCAATAGGAAATAGTGACGTATTCATATCATTTCCGACTGGTGCCGGAAAGTATGTAAAATTTTCTTAGAATTAGAAATTATCTTAATTCGGTTCTATCGAACATGTTGAAGCTGATTTTTGGAAGATTCAATATTAATTTTATATTTTGACATGATTAAAATACTATTGGTACTTCATTCGAAATAAACATTCTAACTGATCTTTTTTCTACAATTAGTATCTTTATGGATTAAACAATTTGATTCCATTTTTAGTTCTTTCTTCTAAGATTTCTACGAGATATTTTTTATTTCATTGACAATTTTTCATGTATGAGAATAATCAAAATATTCGAAAAGTTTTACTAAAATCAGAGTAATACTTTGTTCGTGACCTTACAAATATTATAAACTAAATAAATAATGACTGATTGAATAGTTTATTTCAAATCAGATTCATATCGATATCTTTTTAAATTCAATAAAAATAATATTTAATAGATCATTGTGTTATCAATTTCCTGCTGTATACAAAGAAGATGGTCTTTCCCTGGTTATATCTCCATTACTTGCACTTATACAAGATCAAGTAAAATCTTTAAATGATAAACAAATCGTAGCACGTACACTTAATTCAACATTGAGTCAGCAAGAAAAAAAAATTGTACTTGGAGATCTTATGCAACGACAACCAACAACTCGACTATTGTATATAACACCAGAACTTGCTGCTACTCAAAGTAAACGAAAAATTTTCTTTCGAATACAAAAATAAAACATTTTTTTTTTTGAAAGGTTTTTTATCAATTATAAAAAAAGTTCATCAACGTAAATTGATTAATTATCTCATTATTGATGAAGGTAAATTTAAAAAAGAAAATCTGTTTACTTTTTCGTTCGAAATATTCATTTTTTTTGTTTTTGTTTCATAGCTCATTGTGTTAGTCAATGGGGTCATGATTATAGACCAGATTATTTAAAATTAGGTACATTACATGATGAATTAAATAATGTCCCATGTATTGCTGTAACAGCAACAGCATCTCAACAAGTGACTACTGATATTTATAGGTTTGTTTATTCTATTGTTGATATTTATTATTATTATTCATTATCTGTATATAGTTCATTACATTTACGACAGCCTGTACTCGAATTTAAATCATCTGTATTTCGTCCAAATCTCTTTTATGATGTACAATTCAAAGAATTACTTGATGATCCTTTTATAAATTTATGTGAATTTATAGATGAAGCAAAACGAATTATTACTGATGTATAATTATTTTTTTTTTTTTTATCAATATTTTATTTTTCGTTTATGTTATTAGACACAATCCATAAGTGGAATAATTTATTGTCGTACACGAGATTCATGTTCAGATTTAGCTAATAAATTAACACAAACAGGTAAATATGGTTCTGTTAAAGCATATCATGCTGGTTTAACAAATGACAAACGAATGCAAATTCAAAATGATTGGATGAATGGTTTAATAAGTATCATATGTGCTACGATTAGTTTTGGTATGGGTATTGATAAAGGTGATGTTCGGTAAGTAATAAAGTTATGTCTAAAAAAGAATTTTTAACATCAAGTCTTCCGGTGCGTTATCTTATTTTGTGTCTTGGCAAGCGGAAAAGGCAGTTCGGAGGTCGTACAAGGACATTTACACGACCAACAGAAGACAAGAAGCACTTGACTTTTTTTTCTCCATAGTTTTATAAGCATTGGAAAAAAGACATTGAGTGCAATTAACAACACAGACTAAGCTGTTTTACATAATATTGTAAATTATTTTCTTCAAAAAAAATAAAATGACTGGAATGTAGTTGTTAATAATATAAATAGTATAGATTTTTACTTTTCTAAAGGTAAACAATTATATGATAGATGTCAAAAATGTATTTATATTGCACAACTGGTACATGATCGAGTTATAACTTTGAAACATAATTAATAACAGTCTTTTGATGTTTATCGAAATGCATAATAATGGATTGAAACCTGCTGTGGATATAATGGATGTGTACAATAGGATTATTTGTTAGTTAAGTCAATGATTAGAATAGTAATAATGTTAAATTACGAAAAATAGCACGGCTAAAGAATACATATAAGTTCCATAGTTAAGCTTCAAAAGAGCTGCTACATCGACAAACATTTTCATAGATTTTATTCCGTAGTATGTTTCTTCGAGTGATGTTAATCAATCATTTGATTTTTGTGTATCTTTGTATTTCTTCGGGTTCGTTTCACATGTCTTCTTATATCTCTAGATTAAAATCAAACAAGCTTCACTGCCAATCATTCATCATATCATTTCAATGTGTAAATGAGAATGAGTCATAAATAAGCCATTCATCTTAAATAAAAAACAAGTCGCATTACTCTTTTTTTTTCGTAGTAATGCTGTTGATTTGTCTACAGAAAGCTGCGAAACTCATTTATCATGAATAATTTTTTTTTTTTTGAACAATGATATTGACCATTTCAGGACGGAACAGGACACACACACACATCTTTTATTCAACTTGGATTATTTTTCTAAATAAATTCTTTTAACATAGATTTGTATAAGTGCAAGTCGACGCTTTTCTATGGTTTTTTTTTTTTTCGAAAAATTTTTTAATTTTGAAAAAAAAAAACAACAGAATTTTTCATATTATTCATAGATGAAAAGTGACTCAACATGAGAATGAAGGTTTAAAATTAAATTGAATATCTCTTGTTTAGATTTGTTGTTCATTGGGATTTAGCTAAATCCATATCTGGTTATTATCAAGAATCTGGTCGAGCTGGACGTGATGGAAAACGTTCACATTGTCGAATGTATTATTCTGCACGTGAACGTGATACACAATTATTTCTTATTAATCAAGAAATAAATGATAAAGTAACAACAAAATAAATATTTCAATTCAATTCTTATGTTTAAATTCTCTTAGAAAATTGCTGATGAACAAAAAACATCTATGCTTAATGGTTTCAATTCTCTTGTTCAATATTGTGAAGAAGCAAAGTATGTGTATATAAAAACACCAAAAAAAGAAAAAAACCGAGTTCATTTATATTTTACACAGATGTCGACATTTGGTTATTTGTAATTATTTTGGTGATATGTCAATGAAACCATGTGAAACCATGTGTGATGTATGTACACAACGTGAACTTGTTTCGGTTAATTTACAAAGTTTAAAAGTAAATTTAAGATTTTAGTTTTTTTTAAAGTTAAAAAATATAAAAATAAAAATTTGTTTCTAGAAAAAGAAATTTGATGAAACAATTAATCGACGTTCAGCAAATCGTATTATGTATCGTAATGAAGGCAGTGAAGAACAGTATGAAGGTGGTCGATTAGCAAATCGACGTGAAGAACGTGAATATGGTGATACTGATGATGGTTGTCATCGACATGATAATGATACTGAAACAGCAAAATTAGCAACAAAACTCGTTTTTAATGAACTTAAACGACGTGCAGCGGTAATAGAAAATTTTCTTTTTTTTAATAAAATAGATTTCTTTTTTTTTTTCTCTAGGCAATGGAAATTAAACCAAAAGCTTGGACAGTAGCAAGTACCAATTGTCCATTAATTGATCCAATTAGTCGAAAAATTCCTAATGTTACTGTTCAACTTCGTGAACATGTTTGTCGTAAATTAAAAGAAGCATTAGTTGAAAATATTGAAAAACATTTTGCTAATGATGAAACTCAACGAAATACACAGTAATTATAAATCCATCTTCGCAATAGAAGACTTCTATTAGACTCTTCAGCTTAGCATTAACATTGTAATAAATTAATACTAATGAGATAAAGACCAGAATTGATGTTCATCGCATTTAAATGATTAGTAAAATTCTGTTATTTTGATTTTTCGGTATATATATAAAGCTTGATCGAAAGTTCAATAAAACGGCTAAAGTTCATGTGAACGAAATCTTCTAGGGTTTGGAGAGTCTCACCAAGGCATTCTTGTATACGCCATATGTGCTCAAATGCTGAGTATCAGTTCGGGTAGTTATTTTGTAAGCCGAAATAGAAATGATCTGGGCCAACTTTTTTCGATTCAGTCCCGCGCATTGGGACATCCAATAGGAGATTGCCTTTGGACGAACGATTTGTCGAATATAATAGAAGACGCTTCTTCATTAATTAATCTATGGCAAAACTGCAACTTTATGTCAAAATATACCTGAGTTTCTGGTTTTTTGTGCTTTTCTAAACCCTAAAAAAAATCCCAAAGTTGTCTTAGTATTTTCAAAAATTCTTTTAATTAAATCTTATTAAAATAGCTGACACAAAGAGGATTCAAAATCTTCAATATTCTTCAAATCTAAATATAATATCTTTTTTTTTTTTTGTAGTGAAGCAACATGTCTTGATAAAGCTATTTGGCTCGAACATCAAGTATTTTTAGCAACAAAAAGTGAACCAATGTATAAAATGAAATATATGTCTAAAGTAACAAAATCTTGAAAAAATAAAAATTAGAAAATGTCAATTTATGCATACGTTTTTATTTTTTATTAGTGTAATGAAATTACAAAAGCAACAAAAAATAATGCCAATTTGTATATAATTGATTCCATGCCAACAAATTCTGTTAAAGAATCATCATGTTCACCAACATCTTCCAAACGTAAACTTTCCGAAACTGAAATAAATTCTATTTCAAATGAACCCGAAACAAAAATTCTTAAACAAAATGGACATACAGATGATGAACAAGAACAACAAGATAAATCTACTCAACCATCATTATCACCAATAAATACAGAAAATAAATCACCTAATCGAAAACGATCATTATCATCATCATCATCTTCGTCATCTTCATCGTCATCATCAAGTTCATCAACTAATTCATCATCATCATCATCAACTTCAACATCTTCATCATCCAGTAAAGCATCATTACCGAAAATAAAAATTAATAATAATAATAAATCACCTAAAACTCCAATATTAAAACGACCAAATGGTGAAAAATCAAAAGAAAAGAAAAAACCTAAATTAATTCATCAATCATTATCAACAAAATCTAAATCTCAATCAACAACAATTCATCGACATCGTCGTAATTCTTTACCTATTCAATCAAATTCGTCTGATGTTAAAGCTAAACAAGCTCGTGGTACATTAAAAACTTGTCTGGAATCAATGTCAAATTTTTTGCATCAAAAATTAAATGAACAATCATCGACGCATTTAACAATTCAATCACCTAATGAAGAACCAATACCACCACAAGGTTCATCATCACCATCATTTCTTAATGATCAAGAACAACAAATTCTTAATACGAATCGTCAACGTCAAACAAGTTTAGATGAACGTATTCGTTCATTATTTAATCATACTTCTGATGATGATAAAACAACAACAAATAATAATAATACTATTAGTAAAGATATATCAAAAAAAAATATTCGTAAATCATTACCAATGCCACCAGGAACATTTGGTTCTGATGAAGAACACAAAAATATACCAACAAAAAAACGTAGTAATTCATTAGGTGCTCACGGAAAATCAACAAATAGAAAATCATCAACGCAAAATAAACGATTATCATCGACTACTAGTTCAACTAGTAATCGAAAATCATCAACGAAAAAATCTCGAGATAGCAAAGTAAAAACTTTTTTTCTGCTTTTAACGAATTCTCTATGGATCATTCCAGGGAAAACGAGACAACTACCTTTCATTTTACTTTGATTCTTTATAAGGGCTATTTTTTCTCTATAAGTTCTTTTCGGATGGATGTAGATGTATGACATGTATGTGAATACTAGTCTTTTCTTCATATCTACGCCTACAACCAAATCCAACTCTTAACAGAGTCACTTGATGACGTCTGAAATATTTTCAACCAAATTGATACATATCCTTTTTCGTTATAAGGAATTAATCATACACTGAGACATAGTTTTTCGTATTAAAGCGGAATTCATATGGTGAAGTTTCTATTCCATTACAGAATGAAACCGATGATTTTGGAATTCCTTTCGATCAGAAACTCAATCCGAAGATAAATATCTCCCTCGTTGCACGTTTGTTCAGACCAGGGCACATAATACCGAATGATTGAAAATAGCGATACGTATCTAGGCTCTGCTCGAATACGAATCGAAAAAGTTCACACTCTCATTTTTGTGTACTCAAAAAGTGAGTACACTAGAATCGGTCAGTATGTCCGTCCGTCCGGCTGTTTACACGATAACTTACGAAAGGAGAGTCAGATCATGATGAAATTTTCTACACAGTTCAGTCTTAACAATGTCTCGATCGAGTTCGAAGATGAGAAGGATCCGTCACGAAATGGCTAAGTTGTCGAAAAAATTGTCATTATTGATCAGACCATCCCTGAGGGGGGGAGGGGGGCAAAGGGATTTAAAAAAAAATATTTTTCTCAAAATTATTCACAACATATATAAATCGACTCAGTTTTTAACGCTGATTCCGAATCTGATATTATTTTTGAATTAAATAGTAGCTTTCTAACAAAACATCGCCTGAAAAAGGTCTTAAAATGCACAAAAACTGCATCCAGAAACCAAATTGCCTAGATGTGTCTCAGATGACCAGTAGCATTTGGGGTTTCCCAAATGCCTGATTTTCTAGCTAGTCAAAAGGACTATCGAAAGGTAATAACCCTAACTCGATAGCTATTAATATTGGTAATTTATTAGGAAAATCCTGATGTCTATATCTATGATATATCTGTTATAGATTGATGAGGTTGCTTACGATCGTAATCCTGCTAGATACAAACGCAAATCCATTCAAAACTAACTCTTCTTACCCAATTTTCCAAGCTAAACACGAATCTGAACTCAATTCCTGTGATTTCTAAAGATATAATATCACTGTGAGAGTAGAGTCAGTAGTCACCGGATAGGGTCGCATACAGTATGATCCATGCTAACTTAGCACGTCTGTATTTTCTTCTTGCAATTTAGTGATAAAAAACACAGTAAATATACCTTTTCACTTTTTGAAGTACACATAACACTCGGATTTAAATCCGAGGTTTTCACATTTATTTATACATTTTAATGAATTATTCTATTTTGAATGTTTTTTTTCGCTTTAAAGCTAAATATTTCAATAGACTTGTAAAAATGACGAGAAGATCGTATTTTTGTGTTTTAAATTAGAATTTTGTTTAAATAAAAAAAAAAAACTTCTGTCTTTCTAGCTTCCTGTGAATATCAAAACAATTTCAGAAGTTGTTGTTGATGTACTCAATCCATTTTATCAAGCAAATAAATTTTCATCTAAAGTATATAGAAAATTTATTTATCTTTATGAAAAATCGAATTAAATTTCATTGTTCTTCTTTTTTTTTTCGTTGCAGGAATTGTTTAAAACACTTGCGAAACGTATTTCACAACATTTAGCTTCCAAAGAATTTTCAAATATTGATGCGGGTATATGAAATTAATTAAAAAGCCGATATTTTTAAATCAAAATTTTCTTTTCTTTAAATATTTAAGTACGTATGGATGCTAAATCGTTGATTAAACCAGCATTTCGTCATAAGCATTCAAAAATCTTAACACATGCCGATTTGGATCGAATCGTACCACCTTAAATATTTAATTATGGGCACACAGCGAGAGAAAAAAAACAAGCAAACCAAGAAAAAGAGAGTCTTGTGCACAAGAGAATGTGTTCGTCTAGTCATATGTGAACACTTATTGCCGGTGGCTCTCTCGCTCGTGTCATTCAATCTTCGTTCTTTTCTTTTTTTTCTCTTTGATTTGTTATTATCTTTCTTTGATTTTCTTTTTTTTTTGTTTTTGTTGTTCTTCTCTTTTTTCTTTTTGCACTTCGGGATAACTGTTTGTTAGCTTTTAATAGATAGCACAAACATAAATTTATCTCGAGATAGCTTTTAATAAAACAAAAGCACAATGGTCTTGAAAGAAAAAAAAATAAAAAACAAAACCAGCGCCGGCTTTCTGTTTTTTAAAACGCATTCAATACCGACGAGTTTTAACAGTATACATACACCGATCAATGTGTGTGTCTTCTAGATCGGCGATATTTTTCCTCGACAAAAACTTTAGATTATTTTATCAATGGATATGTATTAGAATATGGCAAACGATTTAAATAATTCGAATATCTTAGGTTAGTGTTATATGAATTTTGACTATTGGATTCTCGGCTATGTCGATTTTCATATATACATTGGATTTCAATTAAATGGTATCGATAATCATATGGAAATATTTTCAATCATTTAGTATTTGGCATATACTTGACAACATTATTAATAATTGTATAAAAATTACTAATCGAAATTACTAATGAGGAAAATTCTTTAACTGTCTCCTGACAATTTCAATGATTTTGTTTTTACCTACAGATACTACATAGTGTTCTAAGAAAAAATGGGTCCCTATGAAGATCTGATTAAACTATCGAGTTCTGTTTTCTTCTAAGGAATGCTAAATTTTCAGAAAATTTGTATTTTCAAATTTTGTGCATATTGAAAACTCAACTAGACTAGTTTATGTACAAAAAAATTCAGAAATTTTGAAAAAAAGATCTCTTTGAGATACAAAAACTTTCAAAACGATGCCACTATCCATGGAAATGGGTCTATATCTTGAAAGTTCTATATCTCAAAGAAACTTTATTTAAAACTTGATGTTTTTAATGAAGGCTAGTCTAGTTGAATTTTATATATATACAAAGTTCCAGATCAAAATTTCAAAATCCACGATCTCTGAAAAAGAATTAGATAGATTAGTCAATACGAATAGATGTTTCAATTAGATAAAATATTGCACAATCATCAATATATTTCAAAACTATTGTACGACAGTTATGTAGTGTGCAAAAAATTTTAATAGTTTTTTTTCAAACGTAGTCTAACTGACGAGAGAATGTTTTCAACTTCTGGATTAGTATATATTAACAAATCGAATGACGGTATTTTGAAATGTGATTTTATCCACAAACTGGTCTATTTGTCAGTAGAATGCCCTGAATAATTTCAGTTCAAAATAAATATTTCAAGAAGGAAATATTCTACTGACAAACAGGCATGCCTATGAACAAAAGCTCATTTTGAAATACCATCATTTGATTTGTTGATATATGCCAAGCTAGAGACTAAAATTCAAGTAAAATACCTATAACTTTAAATAGAAGATTTTAAGGGGACTAATACTTTTGAAGTTTTTTACATCTCATCAGAGTCTACCTTATACACAGAGCTTGAATTCAAAGAAGATTGTTCAATTGAAAATTTTTCTTCGTGAGGTATCTGTTCGTGTAAAGTTTTAGATCAAAATTCGAAAACGAATGATTTGAAGGTTGAAAAAAGGGCCGAACAGAGATGCGATTGGTTCGATGCAAAAAATATATGAACTGATCTCATCTCTGAGGTAAAACGTTTTTTTAGCATTTCAAAAAGGTTCTCTCATAAACATTCGACTAGTAGTTACCATCATGGACTAACATGTGGTGTTGGACGTAGTCAATTTTCATTCAATTAAAATTGGTTAGAATAAAGAATATTTATATTGGTAATAGAACAAAAGATATTACGAAAATGAAATTTAGAATTTATTTTATTAAGTTTTGACAAAAGTTCATTGACTACATTTTAAAAAACTTTAACAGTGTCTTGCATTTTTTGTCGTTAATTTTTTGTTGTTGTCTGTAAAATAAAATTATCTATTTTTGAATGATATTTTAAAATATATCTTAATTTAAATTTATAAATAGTATTAATAATCGATATGAAAAATTTAACTAGTTTTGTGTTATTAAGAAACTCTCTTTCGTAAGAACTAATAGATGATCACAATGAAAATTATACGGCACAGCTTTATATGAACAGAACAATGTTCACACTGTTTTCTCTCTCTGAGAAGACTTTCCAATGTTTCATTTTCATAAAATTTAAGTTACATGGATGTGGTTGAGAGTTCATAACTCATTCACATCTACACCCTCGACAAGGAAACGATTTTAGGAGCTGAAATTTTCATCTTTTTCACATATCGTTTGAGACTACATTCAGCAAAACTTGATTGAAACTCGACGAGATCAATTGAACAGGATCCGTCGTGAGTGTGGGTTTTCACTTTATCTACAACCACACATGATATACCAAACATCTACATTTGTTCATGGTAATAAGATGAAAATGAATATTATTAATTATATACTACGATTAAACACATTTACATGTAATATTCATTTATTAATTTGCTTCAATAATCAAATTGATTTGAAATTAAATGAAGATATTCAAAAAACATTCAAACATTTTAAACAAAATCAAATTATCTCTTGTGTTGATTATTTTTCAAAGGTAAAGCAATGCCAATGTCGTATTTGTTCATATCCATATAAATTGAAACATTAGGATAATATTCTAGGTAGAACATTTAAATGTATTCGTGAAATAGTATTATATGATGAACGTTCATTTGAAAATGAGTTTTTTCTTCGAATTTCTCAATGATTTCCATTTTTGTGAAAATTAACTGTGATTAATCATAAAAATCAAAATAATGAACAATTTAGAATATTAATAAATAGCAAAAAATATTTCTCAATCATTAAATATTTTCATCTTACTAAACTTAATCTTTCTCAAGTGCTCATGAATTATATTGGACTATTTTATTAGATACGAAAATATGTTTATCTTCATATCGATTATCTACTAGCGAAAAGATTAATATGCAATTTTACAAGAAATACAACACGAAGTAGTCTTGGAAAACTTAATTACGTACTTTTTGCTTGAAAATTAATATCTTCTAAACATTTAAAGAACTATTTTTCTCTTACTAAACGATTATGATTATTATTAATTCATTAGTTTTAAATAAAACAGATTAAAGTTATTTTAGATTGATTTACATGGTGAATAATCGTTCAAAGTAGATATTAAAGGGTTTCTATTGTTACAAATGAAAGTGTGTTTATCTGTTTGTGCATAAAATTTAGAAAAGAAAATGTAAAATGAAAATACTATTCAAAAGCAACAGTAGATATCGAAAGAAAAGTCAAATATTATTGAATGTCATTATTGAAGGATTTACATGAGATTAAAAAAACACAAAGCACGTTGATTGGATGAAAACTATGGATAAAAAAAGATTCAAAAATCAATATATTTTTCATACATTATTATGTTTTGAGTCAATATACGTAGATAATTGAATATTTGAATGTAAAAACCAGTAGCATAGTTAAGAATTTTTCTGTGGAAAGAAATTTTTCGATTGAAACTCTTTTGAATAGTAAACAGTCATGTGCAGTTTAAAAAATAAACCAAAATTCAACTTTTCAAAAACTTTCTATGTTCTATAAACCGATATTTGTCAAAGAGAGATTTTCAACATAATTTATTTAACAGAAATCATGCTTGCGTTTGTAGTGCAACTTTACAAATATATTTTTTAAAACTTCGAAATGTATATTCATTGTTTATACTATTTGTTTTTGTAATGATACATTGTTATTAGAATTAAAAAAATCTTTGATCCTTATATTTAAGATCTAAAAATTAGATGAGTGTTGTTGTTAGAGATTCGAATTTACCTTACTGTTGTTATTAAGGAAATTGTTTGTAATAACAACAAAAACAAATCTTTATCATAGATTACTGATTTCTTCATCATAATGCTTTAAAAGAAAAACCACTAATATACTATTCGAAAGAGCAGACTTCAACGGTCATGCATATATAAAAATATTTTCAATCAAATTTTAAATGATCATCGAATAAGTGGAGTACAAATGATCGTGTTTGTTATTGGAATACTCAACTATTGATTATTGTAAAAATTCCATTATAAAGTGATGTAGCATAATCGTATAAAATAAGACAATTATCTGTTCATAAGATGTGCAGAACTAAACAGAGGGACAGATCATACAATCTAAATAAGTACGATTGCGGGTATGGGTAAGTGTAGGTATCACATCACATGTCCTCGTCTAAATTATGCCACATAACAGACGAAATTGAGACAGACGACTTTTTATATAAATGTACGACAAGACGAAGCTCAAAATAAATCTAGTTTCATAAGTTCGTAAGAGAACACGTTTCAAATGATTTCATATCAATGATGATTTAACAAACAAGAATATCTTTGATTTTTAGAAGATATGCTAAATTTACTTTGCAAATATATCAATATCAAGTTTTCTCCTATCAGACAAAGTCAGTTGATTAGACTAAGAAGTACTTGAACTTTTGAATCAGGACACATTGATAGAGTACCACGGACTATTTCTTTCATAATTCTACTTAACTGAAACATACATAAGTTTTTTTACCTTTTTGAACCACCTCATATCTGCTGGTATTTACGGCAAACATTAACAAACAAAACAATCATTCGCAAAATATATGAAATTTTATTTTCAGGAGGGTGTAGGTATGGGTGTAGTTCAGTTCTTCACCCCACACTCATCGCTGGAGAGACATCAATATCATTCTGATGCTTTGTATTTTTATCATTAGCACGACAAGTCAGACATAATATATGAAGTTATGATTGTGATATACAATAGAATAGAATCTTGTCAATAAATATCTGCATCATGGAGAAAGATCTTGATGAAATAAAAATCTGATATTTGAGAAATTTTGAATCTTGTTAAGCTATGTTCTAACTATTATCATCAATAAAACGAATGCATTCGGAACTGGATTGTATCATGTTAAATTTTAACTACTGCTTGAACCCAAGGAACGTATGAGAGTTAAAAAGATGCGAATGATTTTACAGCAATATCCCTTTGAGCTATTTCTACAGATTGTTGCACATTTTTCATTGCAACACATATATTGTCCAGTAGTCAAATATTATTTCTCGAAATTATGATAGCTGATTGCTAAATCAGGATGATTTCTTGATAGTTTGTTTTCACGGATTAATTGTCCTTTTTCAAAATATGTTAATGTCGTAGAATAATCTCTCTTTTCTCCATAATTTTCACCTATACTTGTATATTCCTTTTCACAACTCGAGAGGATTACGTTAAACATTCTCTTGAACATTTAATGCTTTTTGATGAAATACAAGTGCCATTTCATAATCTCTCATTAATCGATGAACATCACCAATATTACTGTATGCAACATCCCGATAGGGGTATCTTTCAGGTAGTGTTTGTTAACATATCACGAGACACTTTTCAAAATACTCAAGTGCTATTACGTGATTCTTCTTACTACGATGAGCTCTACCCAACCTACTGTAAGTATCAACAAAAGCTAAAACATTTTCCTGAAACGCTTTCTCCAGAATTTCGAACGCCTTTTCACTAGCCTTAACGGTTGCTGGATAGTCATCCATATCGTTATACACTGAACTGATGTTGTTATATGGCACTAGCAATAAGCAATGATTTCATGAAAGAGCTTTTCAAAGATTTCTTTTGATCTTAGGTAACAAGTCAATTTCCTTTTGCACTGCCACTGATGTTGTTGAAGGAAACAGCCAATGAGTGATGATCCGCAGGCAGCGCTTTATCCAAGATTCCATGTGACTTTTGATAAAACTCGAATGCTTTTGAGAAGTCACCCATAGTGTCATACACTCCAGCAATGCTGTTGTACGATTGAGCGAAGTCGGGATGGTTAGGAGGCAAAACTGATTCTCTTATTTTAAGTGCTTTTTCGTAAAATTCAATCGCTTTCGAGCACTCACCCATATTGCTATATAGTAGACCGATGTTGTTGTAAGACGTAGTCAATAATGGATGATTCGGAGGAAGAGCTTTTTCTAAGATTTCATGTGACTTTTCGTAAAACCCAAGAGCTTTTGAGTAGTCATCCGTTGCGTGATACACTGCACCGATGTTATTGTAGGACTGAGCCAAATCGGGATGACTAGAAGGTAACGCTGCTTCTCTTATTGTCAGTGCGTTTTCGTAAAATTCAAGTGCTTTTGAGTGATCACCCATGCCGTCATACACTCCACCGATGTTATTGTAGGATGGAGCCAAATCGAGTTGGTTAGGAAGCAAAACTGATTCTCTTATTTTAAGTGCTTTTTTGTAAAATTCAAGCACTTTCGAGAAGTCACCCATATTGCTATATAGTAGACCAATGTTGTTGTAAGACGTAGCCAATGACGGATGGTTCAGAGGCAGAGCTTTTTCGCAGATTTCCTGTGACTTTTCGTAAAATTCAAGAGCTGTCAAGTAGTCATCCATGGCGTTATACACTGCACCAATATTGTTGTAAGACTGAGCCAAATCAGGATGGTTAGGAAGCAAAGCTCTTCCTCTGATTTTAAGTGCTTTTTTGTAAAATTCAAGCGCTTTCGAGAAGTCACCCATATTGCTATTTAGTAAACCGATGTTGTTGTACGAAGTGCCAAATGACAAATGCTCCGATGGTAGAAATTTTTTCTTTAATTCAAGCTCTTTTTCGTAAAATTCAAGTGCTTTCGAATAGTCACCCATTGCATTATATACTGTACCGATGTTGTTGTAAGACTTAGCCATTGACGGATGAGTGGGAGGCAGAACTATTTTTCATCAGCTGCAATTATAATTGTAAATAAAGTCAGAATTTAACAATCAAAAAAAAAAACTTTCATATCAGTTAGTTAACTTTTCAAACATCAGTTAAATTTGGTTGTAATAGGCAAGATATTAAAAACTACGAATTATGTTAATTGAAAAATTTATTTAATATTGAAGTGGATGAATTTCAAATTTATTTAAAAGTGAAACAAATTGTTTTATTTAAAATCATTATGAAAAGAGAATTATTCGAAAAAATTTTTAAAGTATTTTTCAAAATTTTTTCAAACTGTTTAATTTTCAATTTCGAAGGATGATGATCATTTTTTATCAATTTTGAATCGTCATCCATGCTCTGAAATAAGAATCTACGGTTTTATAAAGTGCTAATAAGTTGTAATGATAATCAATAATTTCAAAATATTTAAATAAGATCATCTATTAAACAAATTATTCGAAAAGAGATTGCAAAAATTTGCTGAATTAATTATCTATAAGAAAACAATAATGATTCAAATGGATCTACAATCAATCATGATATAATTAAGGAGAATTTAACATCATGAAAAAAAAACAATTGAAAATTTACAACATGTTTCATATGATGAAACATTTATATGGAAAATTACAAATGTTCAAAAACAAATCGGTAAATAAAATGAATATTTATTGTAAAACTCAGATGTGGAATATCAATAGAAAGTAGTGAGAATGAAATAGACTCAAGTTAAAAGACAGAAACAGATATATTTCAATAAAGAAATAACTGCACTTTCAAGACCATTTGCGTAGCTAATCACTGGAATATATGACATATAAAAGTGATAAATACAATATAAGATGACATTCAAATGTATTCTTTTAACTATACTTTTTTTTTGCATTTAACAACTATTTGAAGCAGAATCTGAAGAATCAATATTAATTTCTTCTTCGCCATATTATTCATCTTTAAATGGTTAGAAAATGAGAGTTTGTCTATATTTAAATGGTGATTGAAATACTCATCGTATACATATATGTCACTCTTTTTTGTGCTCATGCGAGGCGAATACAATGCCATTCTCAAATTTCCGTTCAATTATAAATTAGCATTTTGTTTGTACGAACAAACACCTGCACAATGACATTTTATTGATTCATTTCGACCAGATATGAGATCGTGTAGCTTTTAGTGATCTCGATCGGATATGAATATAGTCAGTGGTATACCAAAATTTGTTCCATTAGTAATGATTAAACAAGAACATATTTCTTTTGCTTGAGATGATACAATGTTCATCAAGATTATGGTTGATTTTAATAATATACCGACGACATCATTGTTCTACACTTTGCGTCTCAATCCAGAATTACCAAAACAATCAAGCAAGAAGATGAACATAGATCTGAACAACAACTCTAAGAATTCGTTAAGATCAAAGAAATAAAACTGAACCACAGAGAAACTGCTCAATCGACTTTTATAATAGTATCAGAATTATTTACTCTTTCTGATCCAAGATTCATAATTTTTGTGGGAATCATAATTCAGAAAATATGAGCGGATCTTTGAAATGTCTGAAAATAAAGTTTGAGTGAATTTCAATGTGCAAGAAAAAATATTCAAAGTAGACGTAAAATGTGTTCTGAATATGACATGCATGATTCAGCGAAAAAAAAAAGCCGGAGTGCTGTAACTTTGAATTACGCGCACCTTACTTAATTTTATTTCTAATAGATAATTGGTGAATGAATCATGAATTTTAAATGAGTTTATTTTTCGTTAAAAAATAGATACATGCAATAGTTCAACATATTCTTATCAAAATATTTCTATTAACACTTTACTCTAATAATAATGATGTTTAATCGAAAAGAAGTACAATTGAAAAGTCAATCTGATTAATTGAGTTCTATGCCAAGTTCTTCTGAAAGTCGTTCAATATTTGATTCAATCTTCCAGAGATTATCATGTCCAGGAGGTAGACATTCCCTGTAGATAGCTAATGCTTGCTGATAGTAATCAAGTGCCAACATAGATTTATGAAGGTTTTCGTAAATTTCACCTATGTTTGATAAACTATTGCCAATACACTCATGATACGATGGTAGAAATTTGAGACGCATTAAAAAACAATTCTGTTCATAGATAAGAGAGAGTTCATGTTCGCCTTTGTTGCTTTGGACTTGTGACAAACACTCAAGTATGGTTGCAATAGAATGGTTCTTTGAAGATAGACTGGCTTCTCTAATTAATAAACATCTTTCCAAAGTTTCAATAGCAAGATCAAACTGGGACTTGCCATTGAAGTTAGCAGCGATCCAGTATAGACAATCAGCAATTTCAATATAATTATTGGGATAATATTCTTCGAATATGATTAATGCTTGTTGAGAAAAGTCAATAGATTCATCATATTTCGTTTGCTCAAATAGAGTATAACTGATGTTCCTGAGACTATTAGCAATTTCAAAACGATCACTAGATGAATTACTTTTCAGAAGTACTAATGCTTGTTTTTGATAGTCGAGAGCCTGATCATATTTCCATTGGTTCTTTAAAATTTGAGCTACGTTGTTCAGACAAGTAGTGTAATTCAAAAGATTGGATGAATGCTTCTTGTAAAGTGCCATTGCTCGACAGTAAAAATCGAGAGCTTCATCATATTTTCTTTGATTACTCAATATGTAACCAATAGTACCTAAACAATTAGCAACATTTTCATCTGCAGATGGATAATATTGCTCATAAATTGTCATTGCTCGTTGACAGAAGTCGAGGGCTTCCTCATCTTTTTCTTGTTGACGTAAAGTCAAACCGATATTCCTCAGACTATTAGCAATATCAAGAGGATTCGATGGGTAACATTTTTCGTACATTTTCAGCGCATGTTTATAGAACACGAGAACTTCATCATATTTTCGTTGTCCGTTCAGAGCATTCCCAATGTTGTTAACAACGGTAGCAATGTCAGCATAATCAAATGGATGAAATATCTTTCGAATAGCTAATGATCGTTGATAGAACTCAATAGCTTCATCATATTTCTGTTGACAGCATAGTACATTACCAATAGAGTTGAGACTCTTCGCGATGTCGACATCAAGAAATTTATGATGTTTTTCTTGAATACTCAAGGCTTTTTGATGAGCCTCAAGAGCATCATCATACTTCTGTTGTTTATATAGAGTGTTACCAATGAAGCTGAGAGTATAAGAGGTTTCGATGTGGTCTCTAGGATAAAAGTTCTCTTGTATTGAAAGTGCTTGTCGATAATAGTCAATTGCTACATCATACTTTCTTTCTTCATACAGAACATGTCCGATAAGATTGATGTTATTAGTGATGATGACACTTACTAATGAATAATATTTATCTTGAGTTTCTAATGGCTTTTGATCATATTCAATCGCTTTCTCAGACTCTTTTTGTTGACGAAATTTTCTGCCCATATGGAGAAGGGCTGTTGCAATGTTGATATGACCATTTGGATAATATTTGTCTTGTATTTTGAGTGCACGTTCATAAAACTTCAGGGTTTTATCAAACTTTCCCCGTTTCATGAGAAGTTTACCGATGTAATCAAGAGTATTAGCAATATCATGCTGACAAGATGAGCAATGTTTTTCTTGTATTGCGAGTGCTCTTCGATGATAATCAAGAGCTTCATCATATTTCTCTTGCTTGAATAATATAAGCCCAATCTTATTCGTATAAAAAGCAATGGTCGAATAATCAGATGGACTATGGTTTTTAACAGCTGCTAATGCTCGTCGAAGACAATCAACAGCTTCATTATACTTCCCCTGCTTATCTAATATGATGCTAATGTTGTTAAGACTCAAGGTCATTGAGGCATTACCTGCCGGAAAGTAGCACTCTTGCATCATTAGCGCTCGTTGACAATAGTAAAGAGCTTCATTATATTTTACTTGACAAAGTAGTACATCAGAGATATAATTGAGAGTGTTAGCAATATTTGCATAATAAGATGGATAATATTTCTCTTGAAGTGCTAGGGCTTGTCGATGAAAATCAAGAGCTAAGTCATACTTCCTTTGTTTCTTTTGTATATACCCAATGTTGTTTAGAGCATTAACAATGTAGTCATGACCAGGAAAATAATATTTTTGTAAAATGTTCAGCGCTTGTTTATAAAATATCATCGCCTCACCATATTTCTTTTGACCGCAGTGAACATGCCCTATTCCGAAGAGACTATCAGCTATATCAACATGCCCAAATGGATAATGCTTTTGTTGCATTGCCAATGCTCCTTCGTAAACCTTCAGAGCTTTTTCATGCTTACCTTTGCGATAGAGAATGTTACCAATTTGGTTGAGGGTAGAGGCGATGTATACATGACCATTCGGATAATATTTTGTATAAATTAACATTGCGCGTTTACAGAAATCAAGGGCTTCATTATACTTTTTTTGGTGAAGAAAAACGCTACCGATGTGCATAAGAGTAACGGCGACATCGATATGAGGAGATTGATAATATTCTTCAAGTAAAGCCAATGATTGTTTATGAAAGATAAGTGCTTCGTCATACTTGATTTGCCGAAAGAGGATTTTACCGAAGCTACGCAGACTTGTAGCAATAGGCACATGATCATTCAAGTGAATCTCTCTCATTAATAACCAATCGGTTTCCTGTAAGTTTCGACATATTTGTTGTAAATAATTATTGTTTGAGTGTTCATGAACAAGCTCCATTCTGTTTGCTACGCATTTCGAGCGGAACCAACGAAAAACTCCTAGGAAATGTTTAGTCCAAAACCATCTGAAGGATGATTGAAAGAATCCACCGAACTTAAATAAAACCAACCAAAACGATGCATGAGCACGACTTAGTAAAGTGCTGTGTTGATGAATCGGTAGACAAGGTCTATCAACCTTGGTAGAGGAATAATTTTCTTTTCTCAGTGTAAATGCCCGTTCATAATAATTAAGAGCTTCCTCGTATTTTCCTTCTAGATACAGAATCTCACCAATATTGAACAGTATATTAGCTGAATCCTTGATATGTGCTAGTTTTGCATTCATTATCCGTTCATAAGCGCGATCATAATATTTTCGCGCTTCTCTCCATTCTCCTTTCCATTGAAGAACTTCACCCAGACTATATTCAATCTTTGCGAGATCTTCATTATAGCGATTCGAATTGTTCAATAAATATTCAAAGAAATGTTGTGATTGTTCCCATTGACCCATATCACACATCAATCGTCCAAATAGAATTTCGATACTTAGATTTTTCATGTGACGATGTGAGTCTATGATATATTTTTCTTTGATAAGTTTACCTTCATTTGATGCACTCATTTCAATCAACCATATGTCTTCCTTCATTTTCACACTGTCCAATCGATAAGTGACATTTGAATTGAAGAGAATTTCTTCTTGTTCTTCATATCGAATTTCATTGAATTGGATAATGTCAGCAACAATGACACTATTGCTCAGATATTGTAGATTACATTGAATTTCGAGAAGAACAGGAATGAGATCTGGTTGTTTCGAAGGTTTCATTGCTTGATTCAATGCAGTTGAACGAAGAATAGTTGTTGTGAAAAATCCATTGATTGAAACAAGTTTACCTTTGTTCTCTTTGAATTTTTCTACTTGATCACTTGTCAATTTCATTCCTCGATACGTGAATAGTATTTCTTTACCAGACTGAACCATGTTTTGATGTTCTCGAACGAAAATTTTTGTTAGATCTTTCATAAAATACCGGAATGTGTACAGTTGATCGAAATCTTTAGTTCTCAATGCTTTTTTAATAATCTTGGAAAGAAATGATTTTTTTGAATACCATTGAAGAGCTTTTTCTGATCGATATTCATTTTCAAACTTCTCAATCACTTCTAATTCTTTGGTATTATCTCGATAATAGGAACGGCAAGCATTGATCATTCCTTGTTTAGCTTCTTTATCGTAGGTTAATTGAAATAGAACATCATGATAAAATTGAAACCAAAGAAGATCAGCAGTGTGTTTTGATAGATCTTTTGTTAAATTTTCATCTTGATCGAAGAAGCTGAATGTTAGCAAATGTTGATCGAGAAAATCGACTTGTTCTCGAATTGATAAACACAATAAATTGAGTTGATCATAAATACCAATAAGTTTGGAATGTTGAAAAACTGAATATTCATTATCGGCCTTGTCCCAATTGAAAACAAAGATGCTATCAATTTGATGTAGACTTGCAATATGAAGTAATATTTGTGATGCATCATAAATTGAAGAGACGAAAATAATTTTTTCATTATAAATCGATCGAATGAAGGTAATGCAAGATTGCAGTTCAGTATGAAATACAACATAATCATTGATTTGACTTAATTGTTTCTTTATTTGTTCTGCAAGATTACTGGAATAAATTTTGGAATCGAACCAAATTAGAGTGATGTCCTCTTTGTTGGTAGTTCTGTCCATTATTTTCGACAAACTTTTTCAGGATAATAAAATGTATTGCAATGGATGGTGAAAGCAGTAAGGTAACTGTTTAATTGTAATGCTAAATAGTCAGTCGAATAAGAAAAAAATCGACTTAAAATCTTGCAATAATGAAAAAAAAAATACAGTGAATTTTCACGACACAGAAAAAATGTGATTATCAAAAAGGAATCTGGCAGAGAAATAATTGGTGAAATTCAGTTGCAAGAAACTAATTGCTCCTGACCTTTCAAGAAAGACCTGGATGATCATTCGTTTTACAATACATGCCACGAGAAAAAGAAAAAAGTCAGTATATTGGACAATTATTGCTAGCACATCTCCCTACAATGTCAAAATGTACAGAATTCGGATCGCAAAAAAAAACATCGATGTTAGCTCGTGTGAGAATAAGTAAGCAAAGAAGAAAGAAGAAATTACTGTAGTATCTTCACATAACTTCACTTACCTCATAATATGAGATGAATAGAACGAGTAATAATATTTATATGTGCGTATTAATCAACTATATGACACATGCATCACTGAGAAGAAATGACTGGTTTTTGCTAACTGCAACGTGTTTATGTGTACAAACGTAATATATTTTTTCTTTCAGCGTGAATAGATTTTACTATAGGCATGCATCATGCTATTGATTCTGTTCTGTTCTCGTACAATATCGATCCTCTCTTCTTCTATTACTCATTTTCCACCATTATGCGTATCTTAGTTTCCTTCAAACATATCACGATGTATCTTCGCGAATAAGATTTTTTTTTCTAAAATTTTTAAAACGCTGAAATGTTATAAATTTGGGTAGCCAATCAGATAGGAGATGAGTATAGAAACTTATCATATGTAAAACCTTGAAATATTTCAATCTGATTTCAATGTTTTAATAATTTATTTTGAGAAATTAAAGCAAACAATTTGGTAACTACAGTAATATGCTTTTTTTCTCATTGAATACAAGCATTGACATTTGAAATGAGTCGTGTTCATGTTTGATAAATATTGGTCGTGTTACATATCAACAAAATGATTTTGTTTCACATGATTCAATCAATCTATCTAGCTTGATAATCAAATTAATTGATTGTGTTTGGCATATGATCAACGTTTGATGTTAATCATTAACCCTTAAAAGCCGAAAGGGCTTATCGTCACAGATTGAAACAACTGACCATGAAAATAGAAGTTTTGGGACTTCAATAAAAATTATCTATAGTAAAAAAAAAAAAAAAAGAAAAACTTCTTTTTTCTTACGGAGATATAGAATGTCGCTTGGAAGGGACATTCGGTGTTAGCGGTCCAAGTTTCTCACTTTTCTGAATATAGATATGAGCAAAGTGTTTTCAATAGTTTAAAAAAAAAACTCAGGATACATATTTTCAATAAGAAATATTCATGTCTATATTAAAGTCATTTATGAGCCAGTAAGCTGTCTTCTGTTCATGAATAAAAGGATTTTTTAGTTCAACAATCAGTTCGTATCATTTGTTAAAATATTTTAGTATTAGTTAAACCTTTACAACTTTACGTGTCTCGATTGAGTTATCATGAAAATGAAGTATTAATAACAAGTACATGATCAACTATATAAAAAAAACTGATTCTGGAGTGTAATATAACAGAAGAAAATGAATTTGCGATGCATTTTGGGATATTTCAGATTCAAAATTATTTGATAATTTAATTCACCATCATAATATGGTAGATCAGATTTTAATACTTTGTCTGACTACAATTTATGTTGTCTTATCTTCGTTATATCAGCTTCATTCCCAACACTTGCAGATGGTAGATTCGATTCATGACGCACACTATCTCCCTCAATATCATTTATATCTGAATTGATTGAATAACGTACATCGTCATCTGAATCATCCTTTTCTATTACTTGTCACATAATCGGATTATTTTTCCAATATGAAACAGTGGAGAGTCAGTGAGGGCTGAGTCGTCCTTGTGAAATCTCTGAAGCATCTAGTTTATTCTCCAGGGAATGGAGCTCAGTTCTTCCTTAAAGAGGGTATGGGTGTGGGTGTTAATCTTGTCTTCATCCACACCCATCTGTTTTCTAATTCTCGTATTCTTATTTCTGTCTTGATAATAACTCTTAAAGAAGTCGAAACGTCGATATTAATATATTTTTCTTTACAATAAATAAATAAAATTTTACAAAATATATTTAAAGCTGCTGTTAAATCAATAATCTTCATGCTATTGTTGGAGTTTTTAGGATATCGAATCAAAATCCTTTTCTTTCTAAGAAAAAAATGTAAGAATTTAAAGAAAAGGGTTTCGACAGACATTTCATTCCTATATGCTCTCTCAAACAAAATAAATTGAATATATACAATGAAGCCCGAGAAAAAATTTAGGAGACTAAATTACTTGCTAGACCGTTGTTTGATGCGTATCTCCCAAGAATCTCATGGCATCAGACTGAAAATTTTAGCATAACCTCTCCACTACAGCCTCAATATATCATGAAAACTTCATGCGGTTCGAATATATGTGATCGGAAATCATTTATGAAAGGGGGGGGGGTGCATTAGCAGTTAAGTGACCCGATAATCGTTAATATTAACGCATTGAGGAATGCCTGTTGTCCATTTCGTTATTAATATTAATCATGAGATAAAGCTATTTAAGATTTACATTAATTAAGTTATGGCAAACAAATGGTTCAGCTATAATAGTAGGTTTCTTTCAGCGAAATGTTAATGCGTTCGCAGATTCAGTGATGAATGAGATGTGATTGTTACGTAATTGAAGGAGTTTTTATGGATTCAGCCATAGCCATTGTATAGGAAAGTATTACATCTAAACACAATACCGTAATTGCTAATGTCGATTGTAGAGTGAATATGAACAGATTAACAGAAGAACCAAGTCAGAGCAGTTGACTTTCTAATTCATCGACATCTGTTCGGTAGTATAAATGATAAAAGAAAAAAGATTGGTCTAATGCGATACATCTATCAGATATACTATAAATCTTTTCGATTAAGAAAATTCAGTACTGCCCCAGGCCTAAGATTTGAGAACTCTTTCAAGTTCTAAAAACATAGCTAAAAGCGCTAAATTGCTGGAGGAACTGAGAACAAATCCTCAAACACCTCACACATCATCATCAGTTCCCCGTCTATCCCTTGGGAGGAGCTAACGTCCAATAAGCATGACGCTAGTTGACAACTTCAATTACTTCTCAAGTCTTCAGATTCTCTCAAGGAGTTGAAATCCCGATCATTTCAAGAAGGTTAGCCGAATAAATAGATCGTATATAGAGTCAATACTCCTCAAGGGAATTGACTTCCCGATTAAACATCATCACTCCAACTACATGACAAGAATCCTAACAAATACTATCACTTGAACAGGAAACATCTTCACTAAATGAGGCATTGTAACAATTCTGCTGAAAGTACCTATGTATTGAGGTAGATACCTAGAAGGAGTCCGCGCTCAGTTCCTCGACGAATTTAAGACATTATGGGCTGTGCATGAGGTATGCAGAGTGTTATGGATATTGAAAAATGCCGGGAAATTAGGAATTAAAAAATTTCTCCTGATAGTACCTTCTTCGATTCGCAGAAACTGTCAGTAGGTCTGTTGTAATTTGTTCATATGTGGAGTTACTCGTTCAGTGCAACATGAGTAACTGTCGGTTTTATCTACTTCATATTAGATGAAACAAGAAATCTACTAGTTTCATACGGTAACTGAGCAATTTCGTCAAATTCCTTTGCTATTTCTAATAATAATTCTTTGGATCAAAACTTCCTAACCAATTATCAATACTAAAAATAATTAATGCATATCTCTCATGACTCTGGCCAACTAGCTTTCATTCGTTTCGAATCTAGAGGAACTGGGTGTTTATTTCATCTTGGTAATTATATCTATTCATCAGTACTATCAGCAGAATTATTATAATGCTTCAGTCCCTGAAGTGGTTTTCCCTATTCGAGTAAGAGTTTTTTTGTTAGGATCCTTGTAATCTGGTTGCCATAGTGCTGTGTAGTCGCTATGTATATTTCTTTGAGGAGTTTCGACTATCAGCACTGACTATCCATTCAGTTTCTTTTGTGAGCGACTATCGGATCATTCTATGCATGGATTCGACGAATTGAGAAGGACTTGAAGTTGGAAACTAGTGTCATGTTCATTCGGCATCAATTTCTCTCAAGATATTGATGGTGGAACTGAGGAAGATATGAGAAGTG
Organism: Rotaria sp. Silwood2; assembly: GCA_905329745.1. Classification (NCBI taxonomy): domain Eukaryota; kingdom Metazoa; phylum Rotifera; class Eurotatoria; order Philodinida; family Philodinidae; genus Rotaria; species Rotaria sp. Silwood2. The sequence continues at coordinate 76,700 of CAJNSZ010000176.1, read as the reverse complement.
TTTGTGAGTCAATTATCAGTTATTCGAGACTTTTTGTGCTTTAAGCTGTTTTTTTAGGATGTAGAAAAATTCCTGAACTTCAGTTATCCCTCGGGAAACTACTAATATTTTTCCAAAGAAACCATTGAAATTCCTAAACCTTAATAAGATTTCATCCATTACTACGCCACCTTATAAAGTATCGTAAATGTCTACGAAACCTTCATAATTGCCTATTGTACCTCTTCTCTTTATGTGTCGAGGCCAACATAAAGATCAAAATACACAATGAGTGTATCTCGTGTATCTGCATTTATGGTAGAAATTTGAATTGTAAAAAAATGTAAATATATGATATCTACTTTCTGATAACAATTCAGAATCATATATACAAATAACAGTCAGATATGCTCTATTGTGATAAAAATTTTGCGTTTCACCAAGGAGTAAATACCTGGTATCTGCTTTCTGATAACGATTCAGAATCCACAGGGCAAGTAAATATTATATATACACGTGGCTGATGAAAATTTTGACATTCCCAAAGGAGTAGATATCTGATAGTTGCTTTTCTGGTAATAATTCTAAAGTGGCATAGAAGTAAATATCTGATTTCTTCTTCAAAAGTCAGATATTCAGTGAAAACTGATAATACTTTGAGATTTATTATGACCTTGAATTATTTCTCATGTTTCTTATGCTATATTTATACGATGATTATATAGGTTCTTATAAATATGACTAGCTATAATAGCAGTGTGATTTTACATTCTACAACTGGAAAAAATTTAACTGTTTACATATGTGTTCATCTGGTAATGCCATGTGCAGTTGCTATTGGTATTATTGGCAATCTATTATCTATATTAGTGTTTACACGTCGCGAAATGATTAAATTTTGTGTATGCATATTGACCATTATTCTTGCAGTTAGCGATATTCTTTTGTTAGCTACTTCATTATTTAATATAATCTTGCCGGATTTTTTCGGTCGTTCATTGGCAAATGAATCAATATTTTGGTGGTATGTAATGAAAATAATATGCTTCGCTTGTATCAATGGTTAATTAGTGTAGATAAGAAAAGAGGCATGATTGGCTTTTTTTTAATTATTTTGTGGCAAACTTTTATATCCTTATGGAGAAGACAACATAATAGAAATCTGTGCTATAAGTCAAAATGACCGAATATTTCTCATGCTTGTTTGTTTTCTTCACAATAACCTTTGTAAAACCATTGGGAAGGAAAAATATTTTTTTTCGGTTCATAAAGACAAATACTTGAGATATTTTCCAAAACCAAGAAGTGTTACTTAAGTCAACAATTAATTGTTCGTTCAAATTTTATTTACTTGAAACCTTATAAAAAATAGAATATTTATTATTTTATGCTTTAGCCATTTTCATGGCTATTTCGATATCCTATTTTCTGCAATAAGTGGTTACTCCGTTGTATTTATATGCGTTGAAAGATGGCTTTCTGTATGGAAATCATTTAAAAAAACACAATATGTTACATTTAAAACAACATTAATAACTGTTATCATATATATATCATTATCGGTATTTGGTTCTTTATGGTTTCCGTTTACATTAAAATATAACTCAGATCAACCGAAATCCGACGAAAAATGCAAACTATCACGACCAATGATATATAAAATATTTGAAACAATATCCATTATATTTACTTATGTTGGTAAGAACAAGATAAAATGTTAATTTAAATTAAATTTTTTGTTTATTTAGTATCTTTCTTTTTTCTTGTCATACTTGATATTCTTATTGTCCATCGTTTACATACTCGTCAAAGTACATCAATAAACCGTGCAATAGTCCAAACTAATGATGCAGTTACTCATGATGCATCACCAGGAACATCATCAACACGTAAAAGAATGCAAAAACAACAAAATATTGATCGAAATATGACATTTATGTTAATAACTGTTGCTATTGTCTTTATGGTTATGAGATTTCCGTGGCAGCAAGAGAAAATTTCGACGAAAGAAACAAAATTTTGTCTTTTTTTTTCAAATAGAATCTATGGGTTGTACATGCAAATTCATCGAATGACTACACCAAACATAACTTTATTTATATTAACACAAACATTTCGTTATTTAAATTGTTGCTGTAACTTTTTTCTTTATTCAGCTACATCAGCATTATTTCGTCACGAATTATGTGAAATATTTCAATGGACACATTCACTTCAATCAAATCATAAACCTATAAATATAAAAGATGATCATACAACAAGACCATTACTAAATCTCCCATTTTCTGCTATTGATAAAGATAATACTCCATTGGAACATGAAAATCTTTTGTCCTCAACAATTACAACAGCACAGACATCATCATTAAAAACATCTGATGGACAATTTAACATTCCTGATTCAACGAATGGGAGTATGCCTTCACATAAAACATAGTTTCTTTTATTTATTGATGTTTTCTATTTTGCATTTATTCATTAAAACAAATATATATACAAAAAAATTCGTCTCAACGAAAAGAAAGAATCATTTATTTTCTAAACAAAAAGAAATTACTTCTTGAGACGATAAAAACCAATTTCCTGAGATATTTTATGCAAATAGTAAAGTCTCAATTAGCTATGTGCTTTGATCANCTAAAATTTCTCTCACAAGAAATCATCTAGAACAGATACAGGAGAAGTAGAAAACAGATGGCTAGTTTTACGTGTTTTTTATTTAACATCAGTCCAAAATAAAAAAACAATTTCACTTCTCTATGAGCTACTGTGAAATAGTTTATGTAGAAGCCGCCACTTCCTAGCTGAAATTCTGGATTTGCCACTGCTGTTTCAAGGATACTTTTTCCTTCACGAATTGGTTGTTTTCTTGGAGAAGAATTTTTAAAAATACTTAATGAATCACGTCAGATATCTTAGGTCCAGATTTGAATACTTTTGGACCGATTCGCCCACGGAACGGTTCCAACAAAATCCTTCACATCCAGAGTGCCATTTTACGAGCTCTATCCAACGGCGAAAACTGTACCTTAATAGCCGAATCCATTACCGAGCTATACGTCTCACAATGCTGAGTCGCAGCACTGTGACGACATCTACTATGAATATATCTCAATTAATTGAGTCGATTCGTCCTACAGAAAGTTCCAACAAATCTAAATACGTCTTCAAGTGCAATTCCAACAACTCTGTCCCATGGCGAAAACTGCATCTCGATACATTCAATTGTTTCCCAGATATTGTCAAGATACAGATTCGAATTGTCCCGTCAAAGCAATATTTCTTGAGCCGATTTGACTAACAAAGTGTTCCAACTAATTTAAAATATGTCCCAAATGTAATTTGATGAGCTTTATCCATTCGTAAGAATCCTGCCCGTCATACAATGCTTCTATCCTGAATGATTACAGATTTTCATAGGCGAATCCACCCAAGAATAGGGGTGGCACTTTAAACTTTAATACTTTTTTAAAATGTTTTTAAACTTAAAGTGCCACCCCTACCCAAGAAATATGCCACGAGTGAACCCAAGGAGCTTGCAAATTCGTGATAAATCCGGATAGAAGCATTGTATGATTTACGAATTTTTACGAATGGATCAAACCCATCAAATTACTTTTGGGATATATTTTAGATTGGTTGAAACACTTTGATAGACCAATCGGCTCAAGAAGTGTTGCTTTGACATAGCTTTTCGAACCGGAATGTGACAATATCAGGAGAACAATTGAATATATCGAGATGCAGTTTTCACCATGAGATAGAACTGTGGGGACAATCTGTGGGACGAATCAACTCAGCTAATTGGTATATATTCGCAGTAGATGTCGTCACAGTCCTACGGCTTACGAGGGAACACATACAACTGATCAAACGCTATTTAACTTTTAGTAATTCCAATCTGTAGAGCTTATTGAGTTATTAACAGATATAATAATCATTCGTGCCCATAGTGGGTTTAAGAATGAATTTTCCATAACTAGAGTTTATATTAAATATCATAAGAGGTCAAAGGTCAAATAGGGCCATAAGCAGAAAGCCTCAAGGCTATTATATGAAGGAACCCATAGGCCCTCAAGGGCTATTATATCCAGGTATCCATAAGCCCTGAAGAGCTGTTATATGAGGATATTCATAGGTCCTTAAGAGCTATTATATGGAGGTACCCATAGGCCCGGTACCTTTATATAATAGCTCTTGAGGACCTATGGGTACCTCCCTATAATAGCTTGTAAGGACCTATGAATACCCTCATATAACAGCTCTTCAGGGCTTATGGATACCTGGATATAATAGCCCTTGAGGGCCTATGGGTTCCTTCATATAATAACCATGAGGCTTTCCGCTTATGGCCCTAGTTGATCTTTAGCCTTGGACTTCCTATGATATTTAATATAAACTTTAGTTATGGAAAATTCATTCTTAAACTCACTATGGGCACGAATGATTATTATATTTGTTAATAACTCAATAAGCTCTACAGATTGGAATTACTAAAAGTTAAATAGCGTTTGATCAGTGGTATGTGTTCCCTCGTTAGCATGCTGAGACGTTTAGCTCGATAAAGAATTATGCTATTGAGATGCAGTTTTCACTGTTCGATAGAGTTCGTAAAATGGTACTTGAGCCTTCAAGGGTTTTGTTGGAACAAGTTTCTAGACGAATTGGCCCCGAAAATTCCAGGTGGAATGACCGTTTTTGTTGGATTTTTGGCTGTGTCTGGAGAATGGTTGTATGTTTGGAGACGTGGTTTTTACCACTCGATAGAGCTCATTGAACGGCACTTAGAACTTGAAGGATTTTGTTGGAACAAGTTCCTTGACGAATCGGGCCTAGAATTGCATTTATCGGAATTTGTTGCAATGGAAGAAAAAATGATATATTTGTTATACCTCGGCTGTTATAATATGTATCGACGAGCAGTTTTCACCGTTCAATGCAGCTTATCGAGTTCTAACTGGAATAGCAGATAGCCTTGTTAGAACAGTTTCCTGAGAGAATCGCACAAATAATACTCGAATCTGGACCTAATATATCCTATGTTAGTCAAGCATGACTACTAAAAACAAATTTGTGACCAGAGCGTAGCATGTCTACTTCTCATACGAAAGTCCATAACTGTTGTATGCCGTTTATCCTAGCCTTATTTCAACGAATAATAACTCTTTGAGTGATCTACTGTTTTCCCCGACTTCATCTCTGTCTGTGAGCCTTCACTTCTCTTTCTAATGCTCAAATTTCATGATTCTCCTCATCCTACTCTCAATGAAAATATATTTCTTTGAGTCTCTCTTGATAGCTTCACCACATTATTCCGTTCACTCTCTTCATGTCTCCCCTTCTCAATCTTCATGCCTCTCTCATTCCACAGCTTTCTCTCGTGCGGCTATCGGGATTTACTTTTTTTAAATTATTTTGTCTGATGAACTTCTTAACGTGCTGCAAATTTATTAGCACTTATCACCTTTGATAATACTTAAGTACGCCTACATCTACGTCCATCACATATATGAATTGAGAGATCCTATTAGATTTATTTCAAAATGCATACGCATCTGTCGGGAAATCTGAGTAAAAATCGAAACAATAATTTTTAATAGGCGCCGTTCTCATCAGCTCGCCTTTGAAAGCTATTTTATTTCGCACCGTCTCAGTCTTTCCTACTACCCTACTTCCTCATAGTTTCAGCTTATCTTCCATTTATTTTTTGAGAGCAATCAATTTACCTTAGCCATATTACTCATTTTCATAATATTATATTTCCATCGATGTTTCTATATCTCTCTCGCTTTACCTTCCACTCATTTATTAATGTTCCTCTCTCACTCTCCCTATCACCACCATCACTTTCTACTTCATCATTATATTTCTCGTTCTCACTAGTTTACTCAGAATTTATATTACATCCTGTTCCATCTTCTAGAAAAAAACCCGCCGTATTTTATACGTTTCCTCTTTTACTCCACTTCAGAAACACTTAAAAATTGTTCTGTGAACAAGAATAAGGTGTTTCCGAAGGTGTTCGAACCAATTCATTTATAAGAGAAACTAATTTCGAGGAGCTCTCGACTGCACCGAAAAACAGAGCTATACGAAGACCTGAGGACTTCGTTTCTTTTAGACAATACAAGCTTACTTCCACCACGTATGTCTCGCTGTTGCCGTCTCCTTAATTAATTATACGTCTATAGGTGCCCGACAATAAACATGAGATGTCTCGTTTACAATAAAATATTGAAATTTATTCTCAACACAAAAATAAAACAATATTAGACAAAAAACATGACTTTGTTCACGAAAAATTAGTGCGAGCAGACTATTGCCACCCTAATCCCATAAGCCATCTTCATTACAGCGTCAAACCACAGAATGAGCAGATGCGCCCCCAAAAACCCCATTTCCGCCTAATGACCAGGCCCTCCTTCAACTTTTCAACGCATCATTCGATCGAGCTCGAAACTCAGCATCTACAACGGTCAGTTAGAATCTTCACACAGGTTTAGACCCCAATCGGGCTTAAAACTACAAACAAAGTTTGGTGAAACACCCAGCATTTTAAGAAGTCGCACATTCTTGCCCAACGACTCCAACTTTTAAACGCTCCATTCGATGCAGCTCAAAATTCTATATCGGAGACAACTGGTTATAAACTCGACATGGTTTCAGAAGGGAATCCGGGTTGGAAATACGACCAGAATCTAGTGAAACATCCAGTATTTACGACCCTCCCCCCCAACATTTCTAGACTGTTCACTACGACTTTAAAAGGTACCATTCGGTAGAGCTCGAGATTCTGCACCTAACACAACTAGTTAGAAACTCAATACAGGTTCATAGGCGAATCCGGACTGAAAATAAAATTATAGGATTTTAAGTGCATCGGAAGAATCAGTCCTGTGAGGAGAAAGCTTAGCTTTTCCTCGATGATCCGTAGGAAAAATGGCAGCATTCGATAGAGAATAAAATGCTGCACCTGGCAGAAGTGTTTAGAGATCCAACATAAAATCAGGAACGAATTGGGTGCTAACTTCAGCTTCGTTTTCTTTTGCACACACTTAGGGCTACAAATGAGATTTGTCTTAATCATATAAAAGTCGTCTGTCAAGCATTCAGGTACGAAGAAAAGTCTTTCTTGTCTTACCATGTTCATATCGTCTATCAGAAATATTTCGGAAAGATTTTGTCGATAGAAGAGTTGTTTTTCATAATGAAAAATTATTTTTCATCTGATGTTTAAATTGAGTGAGAAGAAAAAAACAATGATTCTAATCGTGAAGGATGAAAGATAATTTTTGTTTAGGACGCTTACCTTTATCTATTTATATTGGACAAGGACATGTTTGCTTTCAAATAGAAATGCAAATGATTTACCTCTTTTGTGCGCAAACCGAATCAAAAGCGTGTCTTTTTCTTTTTCTTTCTACCTATATATGCAAACCAAACTTGTTGCTCTTGAGCAAGAGAAAATGTGACAGACTCTTATTATTCTATTCAAAGGATGAATGCTTCACTAGAAAATTGAAGTTTGATACTTGATTATGATATGAATGAAGTAGATGAGGAATTGAAAGATAACGATACAGATGTTAGTGATGGGCCGTCAGACGTAATAAGCGTTATACGTTCATTGTCCTATCGTCGTAAGTCGTAACAGAACAGAAAAAAAAAATTTGTAATGTGAACGAATAGAGTCGTAAGGGAAAGCGACAGAACGAAAGAAAAGTCATAGACTAGGCGGCGTAATGAACGTCATGCGTTCATTACGCGTCATGATATATAACGAAAATGAGAACAATACGAAAGAAACGATTATAGCATAGCACACTATTTTATTCGGAGTTTGCTACCTAACATAAAACGACTAATCAATGATTTACTATTCTCGAAATAATATTTTTCTCATATTGTACCTCTTAATAATAAAGAATAGAAGGGTTTCTGTTATATTTTAGTTGTATTTTTATTAAGACTTGGGTTAAGTGCTTAAGAAGTAATACATTTTCAACAGTTTTTTTGAGTGGAGCCAAACTCATCGATAGATACTATCACGCAGAACTAACGGGATCATAACTATATAGTCGAGGTATTGGTAGACGACTTTCAAATTAAATATTTCGTGTTACTATGAAATAATATAACTTAATAGGAAATTACTAAGCATCATGAAATATATTTGTCGTAATTTAAAAAATATTTGACAACAAAAATTTGAAGATACTCTTCTTCATAGTTTCAAGTTTTATGTAAATTCTGAAATTTTCGTTGAATTTCTTTTTTTGACGTATCAATTGAGCTATTGAGCCACGAAAAAGGAAATTATTCATTTCTTACGTTAAAAGTGATTATTACGTTATTTCCGCGTTAGACGTTATAAATTCACACTTCATTTACAGTCGTTTAATTTAAGAAATTATAACGTAACATTACGTTATAACGTCTTACGCGAAGGAAGAGTAAAATAGTTCACGTCAGAGCGAAACAACATATATATCAATTTACGTATAGTCGCGAGAACAGAAAATAGCCAACGTCATAACATCATGCTTTTCTTTTCTTCCTTACTTTCGTTCGCTTTAAAGATATATGTCATTTTACGATAGACGAAGATGTTACGGCCCATGATTAACAGATGTGATACCAATTTTGTCTGATCCTTCTGAGATTTTTCCAAAATGAAATTCTAGAAAAGCCATTTAATAAATTTCAATTCACTTCTTGCTGAAATCTTAATTCCATTGAGCATTATTCAATTTTTAAATGGCTTCCTCGATTTCTTAATTAATGAATGGAGAATTTTCTCTTCCGTCAAAATTCTCTTTCATTGAATGAAGTCGTTGAGAAAAGAAATAATTTGACATTGTTGGTTCAGGATATTATTTCTTGTTCTTCAAAAATCAATATGGAAATCTGATAATAAACTCAATTAGAAAAGAATCTCGTCATTTTGATCAACGGATGCAACATTTTGTTTCATCTATTCATTTGATAATTGCAAATCAATACGCACTTTCTTTCTAACAAATAACTGTAAGAAGTATGAAGATCAGATGGAATCTTGTGCATCATTATATAGAATTCTTTAGAAAGAATAGAATATTATTTTCTGAGGTTCTCATTAAAGTTCATCAATTGATTTTAGTTAAATACGGTCCAACGAGTGGAACAAGAAAAACGTGCCCAAAATGGCCAATTGTTTTTTCGTGTTCATCCATCTATTGGCATTATGAAAACACATCAGTATTTTGTTTCAGTTTTGATTCTTCTGACAAATCCATGGTTTATTTTACGCTTGCGTGATCCACATGATTCATGAGTAAAAAATGGAAATCGAAATAGTTGAGTTGAAATGAGAAACTGCAAAGGGGGAAAGGCAGATTCTTGCCATCCAGAATCTCTCAAATCTTTGAGAATCCCTTTGGATCTTGCAAAATCTTGAAAAAACCTATAATTAGGCATGTAATAATATCAACACAGTAGTCAGCTATCGGTATTGATCTTGATAATACTGGTACCCTTGTATTCCTAATTTTTTTGGCTGAAGAGAGTGTTTTGAGAAAATAATGATATTTTATAACGCTTAACCGAAGGTCATCGGACTCGGATAATTTGAATCTGAAGTCGGTTTCTCAAAATCTTGAACTTGATGTTTTAGACTAATGAAAGGGCTTTTTGAAAAAATAACAATTCCGTACTAAGTTTGACTGTCGATGGGCTACATAAGTGCAGTGGACCAGAAAATCTAGTTAAAAGTTTTCCGAATGTGAATACAGACTCGAATTCTTCGATCCGAAAAATTCTGAAAAACTCTTATCTTCATTGATAACTGTTTCGGTAAGAAAGAAAATGAACTTGAATCTTATTTTGAATCGGTTTGCAGATTCGGTTCCCCGACGTCGGAAACCAATTCTACAATTTTGTAAAAAAGTCGCTTTATTTTTCTGCAAAGGCTCTTTGCTCAACGAAAAAATTAGCCATAAAACTATACCAATACTATGAATAGCAAATCTGGTCAATACCTATACTAATACTTCCATACTGTATCAGTAATGTGATATGTCTAGGGCTAAATAAAAACGAATCAAACCTAATAATAAGTGTCAAACAAACTATTAGCGTCCAATATACAAGCATTCAGTATTAGCTGTTTATCTATTTTCTTCGCACTAGTAAACTATAAATAGTCCTATGTAAAATTCGTTTGAATTTAATCGGGCTAACAGAAGACCATCGTGCCAGAACGATTTCACCAGATATCCCTGAAAAATCTAAGCGATCATTCCAGAATATCGGGATCCCACAAGGGGCTCAAGATTGGATGGATGTATACACGGTTCCGATGTTTTTCAAGAGTTCAGAAGGCTGATATTATGTAGAAAGTAAAAAAAAGTGACAGACACTACATTCATGTGAGTTTTTATTTACTGAGAGCTGGGGCGCGACCGACAAGTGGATGATCTTTGTCTTTGTCAGATTACTTGCAACCACATATACTCTGCGCTATTTCAATGCTAATCATCTAGTGACAGCCTGATTCGTTGACAAATACACGTATTGGTTGACTTTCTTCCAAAAGAGTAACAGGCAGCATGTAAAACCGTGCTTCTCTTAAAATTTACCAGGACGGTCAAAAATTTTAGTACATACTGTTTAACAGTTTCCCACAAAGTTGTACATTTTTTCAATTTTCGAGTAGGTAGCTACTTTGGAGTCGCAGAAACCAACTGCGTGCGCGAGTAATGATTCTGAGAAAGTTCAGGGGATTCATTATTATTTAGAAGCACTTATGGGAAACAGTCAGTACTACATAGTAAATGTTGCATTTTATTCTCTATCTTTGAAAATTTAATAGTTGTTCAAATTTTACGGTTGATCTCGTTGGATAAAGAATTTAATTTTCGACAAAACTGCCCAGTTTGTTTCTCGGAAAGATTACTCATGAGAGCGTCAACTTCATGAAATTAAAATCTATTGACCTATCAAACTGCGAATTTCTAGTTTTCTACGGTTAAAAAAGGTTCATGCGAATGTGTGCTCATTAAGGTAAATGCTCAAAACGAAGTATTGTACGCTGAAAGATAGAGAGCTTTCCCTATATTAGCTCAGAACTTAATCATGACTATGAGTATATTGTTCGTGAAAATGAAGTTTTGAATTAACAACTTATGGTATTTTTGGATGCGTTATTCAAATTTATCCTGTCGTAAATCAGACTTTTCCTATTAAATGCTGATTCTCATACCATCCGATGCAGACATGAATTCTCAACGAAATTGTGCATATGTTCACTTAAACAGTTGAAACATTTAGGCTGTTTTGAATCAATCGAAAATAATAGCTCAGATTCGTCTAGAATCAGTTTTCTTTCGATATTTTGACGTTATCCATTTCGAATTTTTTTCCATAACTATTTGTTCTAGCACTTTGCAAGTTACGCCGAAAAATACTGATGGTAACATAGAACATAGTAGCATATTTCAAATTTCAGCAGATGTATTTGGACCAAGTTTCTTAAATCTGTTCGGCTTTTTTATTTTCGCACGTGTACGATGGATTCGTTTTTGATCGCACTACCTTATCCTTGATGCAAAAATCAATTCGAAAAACAAAGTCGACAATTTTTAGAGAATGAAATTCTCTCTTCACTAAAATAAAAAGCAAAAATTTAAAATAATTTTTAAATGCTTCAAAGACCAAAAACACAATAGGTCATTTATTATGGGATATCCGTTATTTTTCTGTTTTCGGGGAACAATTTACAATTTTCCAAAAGAGTCTTTAATACAGCAGTGTCCAAGCACTGAGAAATAGAAATTCCTAATCTGCCGAGGAATTGGCAGTGCTGCTGTGATAATTCCTAGAGGAAATGGGAATCGACCATTGGTTCCCTCACGGTTCCCCCATTCACGAAAGCCGCGATATTACTTTTTTAAAAGTAATTTGTGCACGGAACTATTGGTTCTCACAATTTTGCACGTGACAATGCGTGCAAGAACAAAAATTATCGGGAATATTCCATATTTTTACATTTAGTATGCAAGGAACTGTAGGGGAACTGAGGAGAAATTCCTAATTCTCAGTTCTTGGACACCCCTCTTCACTAATGCAACTACACAACCAGATCCACGATTCCAGCGGGGTGGGCAATCTGATTATGCAGCTGTTAGATGTGTTATAGATAATTTATGGCTAAGAACCGAGTTTCTAGTTATCTATTTGCAAGAAGAATCTTTTATCAACAATATCATTGACTTACAATGTGGGAGATGGTTGAACACATACTTTTTAAGGAGAAAAATTACTATTCTGGAACAGTATCAAGGATGACTTTTCATCATTGATTCGCGTGTCCAAGTGATAACGCTGATCACATTGTTTTGTGCAGCAGTCATTCTTATTCACACGACGTGATCTTTTTCTTTCCGAAAGGAGAATAATTAATCACGCTGATAAACATATCTGTTTTTTTATTTCTTGTAGTATTCTTTCGTCGTTGATGGCTACTAATAAAAATAATACGGCTCGTATTGTGTGCATTAGTGGCACGCACTCTCGTTATGACTTCGTGCTTCCAACTGGTGATATTCTTATTCATGCAGGTGATTTTTCGAGGTCGGATGTACAAGATGAAATGGAACATTTCATTACTTGGCTTAAATCTCTAACTCAATATCGATTGAAATTTTTCATTGCCGGAAATCATGAACATGCTTTAGATCCAGCTTCTTAGAAGAGACGTTGAAAACGATGGCATCGCGGTTGTAAACAAAATTGTGAGGTTGTTGGGCGCATTATACGTGATCCATCATTAGCAACTGATTATGGGATCATCTATTTGGAAGAACAACAATTTATCGGCGTTGTCACTGGTCTGAAATTTTACGGCAGGTTTGACAAACAATTGTGTGTTAAATCTTGCCTATTGAGATTTTTGTTTTTTATCAGTTCATATGAATCATCGTTGTATGATGAGACATTTTATTTGCCAATCAACAGCGTTAAAATCAAAGAAGTTTGGTCTTCGATTCCAAATGATGCTGATGTTCTTCTTACAGATTGTTCGCCAACGAACATTCTCCATGAAACTATCACAGGTATACATGTCGGTTGTGTTCAGTTGCTTGGACGAATCAATATAAACAAACCTCGTTTGTATGTCTTCGGTCACATCCACGAGGCATATGGACCAACAGATAATGGTTCGACCATATTTGTAAATGCATCAATCTGTGATCGAAAGTATCGACCAGTCCAAGCACCAATTGTGATCGAGTTGGAAGTGAAGAGGACAGCATAAAATGTTTACAGCCTAATATTCGCTTAATAGATCATGCTTGGCCGATATCCAGGGGAACAACTGAGACTTCGCTTTTGAAGTTCGATGAAGTCTCAGAAGTCTCTTAAAATTTTATGAGTGTGGATGTGGGTGGGCGTGGGTGTGGGCGTGGGATGAGAGTGGAGATCTACTGCCCACTGGTACCCACACCCACACCCTACGGTGCATAAGAAAAATATGATAATTGTGGTGCTTGTGTAGATCTTTTTTGCTTACGCACCCACACTTTCTCTTTGAAAATAAGAGTAGAAGAAGGGAGTTTAAGTCAGAATAGATATTTACTGAGATAAAACAGACGAGTAGAATCAGACTCACAGATGGTGACAGTTAGGATAGGGACACTTGCCACACTTGGATGGACAAGTTATTATTCATTGAGACTTCTCGGAGAAATCCTAGAAGCTCGGCCTGAAACTAACTGGGTGGCCGTGGCACGTGACCAAGCTTTAAACAATGAATGATCAGAACCGTTCGACATTCTGCTTGTCGAAGACTTTGATTTTGCACAGCAAAACATAGTAGTCTTTCTATTTTGATTGTAATTACAACCAATTTTGATATATCAGCTATCATTTGTATTATTGTCAAAGTTGATTGAAGAAAGAAAACAGAGAAACACAATATTGAAGCCAATATATTCGCACATAAGTCGGAGGAAAGATTTTGTCTGTTGTATTGTAAAGGAAGATCAAAAAGTCTAAGCATTGGTCCTACATAATGGTTTTATTGAAGTTTGGATTGTATTTAATCAAAGGAGCCAAGCAATGATCTATTGAAAGGTAATTTTTAGGTATTTGAGTTGCCAGACGACACAATGTTTTAATGCCAAACACAATAGCTATGAATACCAATCAGCTAACGTATTTGAATGACTGCTTGTGAATATATACAATCGTAGCCCAATCGATACGTGTTCTTTTGTCTTCCCTCTCATTGATTTCTCTATCCTTTCTATGGCAAATTAAAATTTTGTATACATCCAAATGGCATATAATGATACATGTGTTACTGCAGCAAAAGAAAGGCATTTACATGCACACACATAATTTGATTGCTTCACAACATAGATAAGTGATTGACTTTTGCAAAAGAGCGACCAGTCAAGCGCCAATAAGAATTATCAAATGATATTTATTCGTCGAGATTTGTATTCTAAAGGGAAACTACCTAATCATGATCAAAACAATAAGCATGCCTGACGATTTGACGGCGAGAACTGTGTCTATAGTTCATCCTGATCGGTAAGTGAAATACTGAGTAATTTTGAGGAAATCGATGGCTAACGAAATAATGTCTCACAATGTCAAAATAAGAAAGAGAAATAAAAAGCGATAAATAAGATTCCTAAGGTGAGTAACATCAACCATCTTTCTAGTCGATCATCGACACGAAAGCAATGCATCGTATTGCTCTCAGTGTTCCTCGGTGTTTTTGCCGGTCTCATGATCATTGGGGCTATCGTGTTAGCCATCGTGTACGGTATCGAACAAAATAAACTAATGAAGAATCGAACAATGACAGGTCTATATTAGTGAATGTTATCGAAAGAAAAAATTCAAATAAAGTTTTTGAACATGAATAGTCATTTCAGTCGACAACAACAGTGATTTATGTTTAACTAGATACTGTGTCAAAGCAGGTCAGAATATTTTCATGAATACCATAAATATTGCTCTATGATTGTAGCCAGTTCTCTGCTAGAGAGTATCGATGAGGCAGTCGATCCGTGCGAAAACTTCTACGAATTTGCCTGTGGCACGCGAATTAAGAACACAAAAATACCAAATGATGGTAAGTTTTCTCTGCTCCTCTATGTATGTCGAAAGTAAACACCAAATTCATTCTATAAAAAGCCAGTTCTCAAGATATATTTGCTACGGTGGAGACTCGGTTGCAGGATGCTATTATCGGTAGAGAAGATGCCAACATTTGTATTCAATTGATAGTTTTATTGTTTGCAGATCTTCTGACATTATCGACATCAAACAACACCAATGCATCTAAAGCAATTATGAATGCTCAGGGGTTATTCGTTTCCTGCGTAAATGAAACAGCTATCACAGCAGAAGGTGTCGATATGTTATTATCCTTTGTTAATACAGAACTAGGTGGATGGCCCATCCTACAAGGTCCAACGTGGAACAATGCAACATTTAACTTCTCACGACTACTGCTCAAATTAGCCGAGTATAGTAGCTACATAATTTACATCACAGATACGCAGATCGATGATATGAATTCGTCGATTCAAGCCATTCGAGTGAGATTTTTTGTAAACTTGAATGAATAATGAATATTGATGATTCAGATTGGTCAAAGCGATCTTGGCCTGCTAGATCGCAGCTACTATGTTAATGAAAGCGACATTACGCAAGCCTATCGGCAATTCATAAAAAACTTCGCTTTAGCGTTAGCCACTGATAAATCAATGATCAACAATGATGTTACTGCTATATTCAATTTTGAAAAAAAGATCGCCATGGTAATTCTCTTTCTTCTCGCATATCTTTCGTCTCACTGCTTTCACTCGATACGCAGTATCATTGGACGCCGAACGAACAGATTGCTCGGGATACAGAGACTATCCACTCGACCATCGGCAATCTCTCGTTTTCAATCAATACTACGGTGAGTATTTTACGTGCTCTTTCTATCTGTATGTTTGCATTCAGTTTGACTTCGTTGGTCATCTTCGTCGTCTCTATCTTTTGGCAAATGTGACGGTTGTCGACACAGACGTTGTCATTGTGAGCGAACTTGACTATCTGCGCAATGTTTCATTAATTATCGATCAAGAATCACCACGAGTTTTACAAAACTATATGGTATGGAGGTTTATGATGAGTCGCGCATGGATTATACCACAACGATTTCGAGCCATTAAACAGCAGTTCGATCAAGTATTTCTAGGTACTGCGATTGAGCCATCACGCGCAATTGCTTGTGCTAATTATGTCAATGGCAATATGGGTTTGGCTGTCTCGAAACTTTATATAAATAAATATTTTGACAAAGACGCTCGTATAGAGGTATTCAGAACTCTATTTGCTGATGAATTGTTCTGTTTTATTTTTTGACAGTCACTTGCAATGATTGAAAATATTCGAAATCAATTTATTGATATCATCAATCAATCAATGTGGATGGACTCCGTCTCGAAACGTAAAGCAATCGAGAAAGTAAGCGAAATATAAATCAATCTAGATCTTGAAAAGACAAATAGCATCATACAGGCCCGAGCTATTAACTCGAAAGTTGGCTATCCAGACTATTTAGACGACAATAATAGCACAAAGCTGGAGAACGATTATGCGGAGGTAGAAAATAATCAGCAACAATTCTTGTAATTCATGATTCAGTGGTTCTTTTCTTTTTGTTTCAATATCTATAGTATAATTTCAATTCGTCTTTTATGCGAAACGTTTTGCTTGTGCTCAAACTAAACGCTAAAAAGAATCTTCAAGCACTTCGTGAGCTTCTTGATCGACAAGAATGGATTGGCTATTCGCCTACTATTGTCAATGCCTTTTATAATCCATCGTTTAATGATATTTGTAAGAAAAAAACTCTACCGAGAATGATACGTCATATCTGGAACTATCTTTAGCTTTTCCAGCTGGTATTCTTCAAACGCCCTTCTTCTACAAAGATGCTCCAAAGTAGGATAGAATTGATTATCTCATTCGAAAATTTCTATTTCTGTTCTAGATATCTCAACTATGGTGGTGAGAAACAATTCAGTGTAATGAATAGAACAGAAAATTATTTCAAATTTAGCTGTCGGAACGATCATTGGACATGAAATTACACATGGCTTCGATAACTTTGGTGGACTGTATGACAAGAATGGAAATAAGATTCCCTGGTGGAATAATGAGACATTTGCCGCTTTTAACCAACGGAAGACCTGCATCATTGATCAGTACAACAACTACACGGTGACTCAAATTAATTTTCCGGTCTGCTGTTTTATTTCAGTTTGTTGAAAATAAAAACTTGTCTTTATCGTTCAGGTTAATGGTGAACAAACTCAAGGTGAGAATATTGCTGACAACGGTGGACTAAAAGCAGCCTTCTTTGTAAGTTCTACGAATCTTTTTTTCGAGCCTAAACTGGATACTTTGAGGCTTATCAAAAGTGGACTCGAATTCACCAAAATGTTGACAAGAAGCTTCCAGGTCTAACAAAATACTCAGCCGAGCAAATCTTCTTTCTCAATTATGGTCAAATATGGTGTTCGAAAGTGACAGATCAATATGCTAAGAATCAAGTTTTGCTTGGTGTGCACTCGCCTCCTCAATTCAGGTGAGACCTTTATTCTACAATTTACTCAGATGATGTTAGAATTTATTTCTCTTTTTAGAATACTCGGTTCTACATCGAATTTTGACGAGTTCGATAAAGTATTTAATTGTCATCCCGCTCAAGGAAACAGTCGAGTGAATAAGTGTACCGTGTGGTAAAATTTGTCTGTATGGCTCTTTGGATGTTGCGATCGTTCGTATTAAGAAAGACATTGACAGCTACACTCGTGAAAGAAATGTACTTTCTTAGAAATTGATACTTTCTTTTTTTTTTCTCTCTATCTCATTCCGTTTTCATTAGTTTTATTGTGTCTTGATTACCCGTATCGTGAATGGCTCAGGATAGATGGAAGCCAAATAAAATAGTGCGAACATCTTTTATTACGATGCTCAAGGAAATGATTCTGCCCATGTATCGATCTTTTAAGGGAACTGAAGCAATGTCAAGTGGTGCTAACTAATTAGTTTCTAGGAATCAAAATTTTACGCAGGATATCACATTGATTATTAACGAATGTCAAAAGGAGAGGTATATGAAACATAGCTATTTCTTCTGTAAATATCAGTGGTTCCAAGTTCGACTAACAGTTATTGTGGGGTGTACGTGGGAATGTGGGTTTGGTTAAACAGAATGTCCACACCCACACCCTTCAATTCATTTGGTAGGCCAAAAAGAATTATTCTATTTAGAATTGATGTCGCTTACAATAAGCTTCAATATATCGAAAAAGTATGACTTTGATTGAAAATATGTTGTCTGATGACGAATGAAGGTTATGCACGACACAGATTACATATTCTCGGAATATTTTCTAGTTTTGGTCAAATATAGGTAAAATAGAAAAAATGAGGAAGTATAGGACACAATAGAGGATTTTTTTAAATATATGTATTATAGAAAGTATAGGTCGAATGTGACTCCAGATATTAAGTGATAAAAAGATAAAATAAGAAAACAAATGGTCTTTTTGTAGCACTACAAATCGGTCGCACAGATTTTCGCTCATTTTGAAAGCAAAAACGACACAATTAAAATAAGGTTTGTTTCTTAGATTATACAGCTTTTCACGCTACATCTGATGGTATATTTTGTTTGTAAAATAAACGTACTAGATGATTAAAGGAAGAGACACAAAAAGCTGCCATTTATTATGGATCACCCATTAATTGCCTTCATGTCGTGAGCCATACTTAATCTCTTTTCTGAAGATGATACCTTTGTTTTACTTTACTATTTACTTAGTTGTTACTTCCTATTTCAAAATAAAAGATATGTGCGTAGGTCTCAAAATAAGTTTAAATAGAAATTTGATAGGAAACTGTGGTAGCATCTTTGAAAAGACAAGATGAAGTTTTTTCAAATCATAGATCACACAGTTTTCTATACAGTTTTACGAAGAAACTCATATGAGCAATACAGCTATCGATCTAAGATCTAAAAAGCTAAACAAGGTCTTTGATTTTAATTTTATTCGTTCTGGAGTTATAGGCATTTTACTCTGTGCCTCTATCTTATTTTTTTTTCGAAAAAAATAATGATCTTAGGCTCTGGTACGGCAAAAATGATGTAGAATTGACATTGAATTATAGTGGGGAACACAATGGAATGATCGCTCTTAATGAACTAATCTCTACATGTTAGGATGAAAAAGATGAGCATTATTTCTTGTCCTATTGGAATCTAGCAAATCTCTAATGAAGCTGATCGATTTTTGCGCGAAATGAGTTGACCTTCATCTTAATTTGAGACCTTTGTTAAGTCGCTCTAGTTCAAAGTCGTAGGATTATTGAAACACGAAACATTGACCTAATCGATCATTGATATTATTTATGATTCAACAAAAACATATGTTGCATTAATGCTTGATGGAGCAACTCTTTTAAACGAATTCTTGAATCTCGTTCAACAAAATAATTTAAGCGTAATTATTCTAAACAAAGATTTTACCAATATACCTTCTTGAATTCCTTAATCTTGCAGAGGCAAAAGCTAAGTGACAGATCAACTCATTGATACATTTACTTGCTTTTTGACTTGTGGACTAGAAGATTATAAACACGAGAACATAGAATCGATTAATATCGAACAAATTAAACTTGATATCAATATGATCATGAATGACAACTGTTGAGGTATGTTTCTTTTTTATTCAGAGATTGTTAATCTTCGAAAAAAACATTGTTTCAATTCCCTTTTCAGACAATTGAAAAATAGCGTTATATTCAGCTTATAGCGCTCCACAAATGGAAAAAATATCAAACAAATCCTAAGCGAAGAACTTTCGACTTTTCGAAGAAAAAAATTATTGGATCAATTGTTTGCATCGAGCACAGTCGCACAAATACGAAATAAACATTGGCTAAGGTCCAAATCTGCTGATAAAGTTTGTTTTCCTCCCTTCTGAAACCACCATTAGAAAATACATAATCTAACTGAATGATCTTCATAAATTTTGCAGTCATTTATAGCTGATTCCAATCGAATAACAGATTGAACACTGGATGATACTCATCCCTTTCAGGTTTTGACTTATATCCTCCTCTTGTCATCAACAAAGAAATATAAGAATGTTTATGTGTGTGGATAAGTGAGTGAGTGCATAGATTCCTCAACCGTACCCACACCTACACTCTTAGGGAAGTCAGGTCTGATTACTTACACTTGAAAAAATATCGTAATACAACGGTAACCACTAGTTTTTACTATCAGTGCAGAAATATAATGAACCTCGATATTATTTTATTGTCTCGAGAACGAAAGTAGCTACAAGCCTGCGGTGTTTACCATTCGAAAGAGAAATGCGCGGGATATAAAAGTCTTTTACATTCGCCTAACAATGATTTGGTCAATTTTTGGCGCAGATTTTGACCAGGAGTTTTCGGAAAAAACATCTCGTACTAACTATGATTTCTATATTAATCAACCTATGGCGAAAAACATTTATCTATCGAGCTACACATTGCCGACCGTTTTAGCTTATTCTGTTCCAGAGTTATAAGTGTTTTACTGGAAGCCTTGAAATCAGTTAACTGGTCATTGGTCAGTCTGAACTTTACTTAGTTTGGAATAGTCAACAAAGCTGAGTCGATTGATGGTGTTTGTTCTCTTCTTTTGTTTTCGAGTGATCTGATGACGAAAAAACAAGATTTAGAAAATACCAGAAAAAAAATCTGTATAATTTTGGAAGCCTTGTAAAAGCTGAATTACAAACAACGTGATCTAGGAAGTTCCAATGATTTTGAAAGTAAGAACAACATCATCCATTGACTCAACCTAGTGGACTACCATAAACTCAATACGGCTCACACTGACTATTGATCAGTTAGAGGATTTCTAAGTTTTAAGTAAAGCGCTTACCATGCTTAAATAGAATAAGCTAAAAGGTTCAGTCGTGTGTATATCGATAGACAAGTGTTTTTGCTATCGATTGAGTAAATTAGAAATCATAGCGAATACACGATTTTGTTTTCGAAAACTCCTGGTCAAATTTTATACTAAAAATCTGACTAGGGTGATTAACTCGTCGTCAGGCGGATTTAAACTACTTTTATTTCTCGCACATTTCTCTTTCGGATGGTGAAAATCGCACGCTTGCAGCTGTTTTCGTTCTCGAGATAATTAAATAATATCGAGATTCATTATATTTAGACGTTGACAATAAGTATATTTCTTGCTAAGAAAATGGCATAGACATTCGATCATAAACTTTGGTTCTTTTTTCGAAGTAAAGTGTAACTCGTGAGTGCTTTAATGATTCTTTTTACTTTCACAACGCTTGATTACACACTCGCAGAGCTCTCACTTTGTTCGTTTATATATGTACTTTAGACATGATTTCAGATCAAGAGTGATACTATATTCACAATTATATACATGTTCATTTGAAAGAAGTCAGCAAGCTACATGCACTCCACTATCAAAAGTAATCATTTTCAAGTACCACTCAATTCACCTTGTCTAGTTCTCCTTGCTTAGATCCAAGCCATGTTTCTGCTTACAAAGACTATCCAGATCCCAAAGGATCCAATCTTTGCTTTTTTCGTATTGCTTCGATCGATAGTCCCAATGCTCTGGAATTTTTTTTGCTAAATTTTCCAAATAAGGTAGTAGAGGATTCTTTGGTGGATATTGCTCTTCTAAGTAGTCCATGATAGTATTTTTCCAATAGAATCGTTCTGCATACTTTCTGAAACCAAATCCATCAAAGAACGTGTCACTCTGCACCAGTGACATATGCCATGGGCTGGGAACACCCTTCTGGTTTCTCTTGATTGGTACCTCTGTGGTTAGCTGCGTGAGTAACTCGAGTCCTCTTGTATCATTCTTAAGATGTTCATATAAGAGATCGAGTGCAGGAAAAACTATAGGTGGGCTAACGAAGAGAACTGGTTTGAGTTGCTTTCGTGCTCGAATGATTTCATGCGTAGTCCCTACGCTATAAATGCTAGTTGGACAGCAGGCTATGATGAAGTCACTCGTATCGACCATGCGAAGATCGAAGTTCATGGTAGATCGAAACTGTTCAGCGCATTCTGCACGAGTCTCACATGCAGTCTGAGTCTGTTAGAATGACCATCGTTCTCGGATGTTGTTTAGAATCTCTTCGTTGGCACTGTAGTTTTCAAAGCCCCGTACTGTAGGGTTTGAACCACGGATCGAATACTGTTACTTCCATTTGATTCAGAAAATCAGTGACTCGTTTTCGCCAGCCGAAGTTTTTCTCATTAGCACGCGACGCAACAAAATCCAATGGACCCGAAAGGTAGACACGAGCATTGCGAAGAAAATTACGATTCTCCGATGACTTGTCTGTATCTAACGGTGCTGTTGCGTTCATTGGAGATAAGTTTTCTGCCATGTGGACCAGTAGTCTGTCTAAAATGAATATTGATGTAAATAGCTGCTTTTCACGCTGCCAAACACAAAAGCAAGTATCGAGAAAGCATCGATTTTTCTCCTCTTGTTGTTAAACGCTTCTAAGAGAAATCTTAATTAAATGAAAATCTCAATATCACACAAAATTTTTCTTCACAAAAATGTTTTTTAGAGCGGATCCAAAGTAAAATCATTTGAAAACCTCCCAACGGAGCACCCGAGACATGATTATATGAACTTTATCTTTAGAAAGTCTCTGTATTCATATCGCACTAGTAAGTATGCACCGTTTCAAATACTTGGCATTTTCCATCTAGTTAACAAAAAGCAGTGTCAATCTTCAGGTCGACATATGTTTTGTTTCTCTTCGAAGGGAAGATAGCGAAGCACAGTGCTCTAACAATAAGATACTCTGAAGTTTTTAACTCAAGCACTGTTCATTCCACTCTTTCATCTAGGATTGTATAAATTTTTCGACCACTCCAAAAGGAGACCTATTTGACTGCAGTGGAATTTTTCTTTTCAGTATGTTTCGTGATGTTACAATTCGAAATATTTAAGATAAAAGTTACTTCGGTCGCAAAAAGAAATCTCGAAAGACAACAATGCCGATTTATGCAAACGTCGAAAAGTGCAAAATATTCTTCAGTTGCTTAGGAAAGATTCAATATATCTGTTTCATCTGTAGAATATTTATTCATATACAAGAAAATTTAAGGAAGAGAAAAGTGATCAACGGGAAGAACTTTGATGAATAAATTAACTTCGATCATATATATATATATAGGTGTGTGATGTAAGTGCCATGATAACGATCCGTAGCTGCATCGACTTATTCTGTTCATCATTTCATGTTCACAGCTAATCATTTCAAATATTGAAACCATGATAAAAAACCTTTCAGACATTTTTATTTTTCGCAATTAATAGGCTGAATCGTACTTACATGGTGATCGATGACAATCGAAAGGGAAATGACAGTATTTAAGGTAGATTCGATGTCCTCGTTGCAAAGCATTTCATATTCCAGTACTACAATGATTTCAACAAATATTTGTACATGCTGATAAAGGTATTAAGACAATAATTAAAAAAGAGTAACCATACTTACCTTGCAGATACGGGAGCAGAAATATATGACTAGTACAAAGAATAGAGAAACAAAAAAGAAGAATGAAGCCAATAAAGAAACCAAAAAGAAAAAGAAAAGACACACAGATTTATTAGAGTCTGTCCTTTTTCTTTCTATTAATTCGTTTCAACAAAACATAGTCACTTTAAAAGATGTGGTTCGTATGGATTCATCAATCGTTTAACACAGCGCCTACGAAAAAAAGGCCAGAATGATTATTTGTTTTCTTTTCTGGCACTCATTCCAAATGAAGATGTTATTGTAACAAAGTGAGAATCCATGATTGATCGAATGCATGATTCTCAATCTTCTTTGAATATAAGAATTTTTAGCATAAAAATCTAAAAAAATGTACAAAAATGTAAGGACAGTGATACAACAGCTGAACCCCTTAACAGAGTTTTCTTTTCAATATCAACTGCTGAGTTTCTGGTAGAAGGCACTACAACGAATATAGTCAAGCCAAATGTAAGAAAGTGTATGCAAAGAGACCCTGACGAAGCACCTTCGACGAAAAATTTCTTTTGGATTTCAACCATTTCAATTTTGTCGACTGCAGCTTTCAGGAATAGGCTGTCTCTTCACTTAAACCGTAGATGCTTGAACTCTTTGAAAAATGCAATATTTTATCCGTCCATCCATATTCAATTTTGGTTTTCTTAGTCGCATATGGAATAACTGTACTATAGTTTTAGATACATTGATCGCTTGCTTTGTATTGTTCCAGTATGTATAAATATGATTTCCAATGCGGGTACCTGGATATTCTATGTCCGCTCTTCTTCTGTCTTGTTGAGTATGAATATACATTTTGGACATCAGAGAAATGAATATTTGTGTGACAATACAAACACAGACGAATATTTTTCTTACACAAGTGATTCTTAGTTGTTTCATTATTGTAACATCGTACAGTAAGACAATAAAGACTTATCACCTACAAAATACTGCAAATCTACCTCTGCTGATATTTGAATTATAGTTGGCAAGAATATTTTTTTGATATTGGTTTGCTTAGTTTCGATTGACTATACTTTCAATTTTTCTAGTCTCGCCAATGATGTTTATCAATTGCATAAATTTCGATTTTTGTACATAAGAATTTTTTTCATTTTTTTATATAGTTATAGTCGATTTGTAATCTTAGTTAATATATTGATGACTATATCAGCTATAGCAATATCTCCAAATATTGAGATCAATGGCTTAATTGAAGAATTTTATTGGATGAATGCCGATGCAGTTCAAGGTCAGGCCAATTTCTATTCGAAACAACGTGATGATTTTATTTCAATGATGAATGAAGGTTTAAACTACTACCTTTTTTTGTCCACAAGAAACTGAAACGATGCATTTACAATGAACCTATGGAATGCACAGCAAGTCCAAGAATGGTCTGATACGATCTCTAAGGCTTCGAATATTTTTATTGTATTCGACTTACGACCTAAATGGATTGTGGATTTTCAAACATCGCTGCACAATATTCAATTAAAGTCAGAACAATTAGCTTCAGTTAAAATTCGTTATTATATTTTATGTTAGGATGATGCACCGGGTGCTGGTACAAATCCGCAAATGAAATTACAGAGAGATATCATAAAAAGCTTTTATGAAACAAGTGACCAACATAGAGTTAATCAGTGTTATTCCGGCTTATTATTCTTAACCTGGCACGTCTAGCTCAGTATATATTGATTGGGACAAACAACTTGCTATTTTGAATGAAATTCCAGCGGATATGGGTGTGGGTATGGGTGTTGTTCTTCCCATTTTTGAGCTATACTCACGTTCACACCATAGATAACATAGATATGATTTCATTTAATGTGCGAATAGAAATTCAATGACAATCGAAAAACCAGACGAATGATCTTCAACAGATTTGAAGTGAATCTAATGGAACCACTCGATAAATTCATTCATCAAAGAAAGCCAAGAGGCATCTAAGTAGTAGAGGTGGAAAAAAGTAATTTTTCTGAACTTAACCATTAATTGTTCGTATACATTGGATGTTTAAACTACCAATAACTGACAAAAATTGGATTTAATACATAGAGATCATCTTTTTCCATTTTTGCTCAAGAAAAGTGCATACAAACTACTCAAAAAGTTCCAGTGGGATTTTATGCACGATGCATGCGAGTCTACTCTGCACAAGAGAAAAATGAAGAAATTAGCATGAGCAATATTAACGACCTTTGCAAAAATGTGTAATTTTGTTTTTGTATCATTTTAATGGGATTCGTCAATAGATTTCGCATATCAATTTATTTCTTTTGTGCTATTCGTTGATGCACTTGGGTCCAGTATCCGACATGAGTAAAATTTTTATGGCTTGATCACACCTGACTCGAGTCACACACTGTTGCCGTCAACAACCTGTTGCTGCAATTTCTTTTTCATCGTAATCTGCTAGTGAGTGTTTTCAGTCAGACTGAAATTTTCGAAGCTTGAGAGATTGCATCATTGCTTGTGACTTCGTAGATTTGGTCGTGCTCACACTCATCTAATGCATTATTATGTTAATACTATCTGACAAAGAGCAACTTATCACGTACTCATATTTTACTTCGAATCAACATAGAATATTTCTCTCCAATTCTACATTCAACTAACGAGAAAATTCCTCAATATACCCATTCGTATTTCAGCAGGAGGTACGTGCATCATCTAGAAGCTAAGAACTATCAATATTCTGAAAATATTTCGCGTCTCTACTTGTTTCTGGTGATGATTGTATTGTTAATAAATGCTCCTCACCTAACGTAGTTTTATCTATAACTAGTGGTTTTGAATCTTGACTTGCAACTTTACCTATAGGAAGATCCCAACTAGAATAGTGCACATAAAAGTTTCGAAACTTTAGGGCAAAGTCTCTATGAGCGTGAGTTTATCATGAGATCTGTGCTTTATACGCTACCTAGGGTATGGGATGCCCACTCAATGGAGATGAACATCCACCCCTGGAGGTGGATGTGGGTAATGAATATGGATGAATCTTTAATTCTCGCTTACATTCATATCCACACCAGATTAAGGAGTCCCTCACCTTCGGCATCCCATCCTGCAGCCAGACCATCACTGTCTATCATTAAACATTGGTGTAATCCAAAAGATACATTTGTTCGCATGATTGTCACGAAAGAGACTTTACAAATATATAACCTTCAACTTTAGTCATATCACTAATAAAACTCTCATGAATATTAACATTCGAACAGAAGTAACATGGATGCGGCTCAAGTTTTGAAAAAGAACAAAGAAAACAAATAGTATTGTTCTTTCTCAGCTGTAACATGAACAAAATCAGGAGTAGTAATTCAATGCATGTTTTAGTGAAACCTATTATATACGGAATGTTTCAGAGATTTGAAAGACTAAATTTCACTAAAGAAGCTACCTGTAAGTTCCGTTTTAATATTTATAAAAACTTAGTAGATTTCAGCCAACAATAACTTGGTTTCATTCCTCGTTTGCTCATTTTCGTGGAAAATAACGATGACTTTTTACCTGCACGCAATTTGAATGGTCCCAATATGCGAATATGTGTATAACGCAAAAGTTGACATTTTGAAAGAATTAAAAAAGTTTTTAAAAGGTTTAAAAATCATAAAATCGAAAAAAATGAGAATAAAGAACTGATTTTATATGCTAAAAACAAATTCTACCTCGGCTCAATTTAGCATAGAACATATATTTTACACTAAGCTGACTGAATGCATGATTATAATACTGAGTCAATAACTCTATAGAAATACGAATATAAAATATTTTTTTCATTTACTTTTGTTGTTGCAATCAATACCACACTAAAAGAATCACGATTCCTGATTTGCACTATTTGCTTTTTTCAATTAAAAACTTCACGCATACAAGAACAAAAAGCAGCACAAATATGTATATGTATAAAATACAAGAAACAAAGAGTTTGTTGTGTATGCATGCACATATAATAAATAGAAAACCGACAAGCAAACAAAAAATAAAAAAACAATTCACTGTTTGTACTAATATGAAGAGCAAACATCAAATTAAAGAAAATGAACAAACAATAGTAATATATTAATCTAAGAAAAAACAATATAGCATTACTGTTGTTGAATCAATTAGATATATTTATGTACATAAATAAAAGAAAAATGCTTCTCAATGCGAAAGACGACGTCAAAGGCTTTTAAAATCAACAAAATTAACCCGAACACGAATTTCTAATAAATTGATAGAGTCAGGACAGAGAGAACAAATAAAATATAAATTGAGCCCATTTTCGATTTTTGTTTTTTATAAAACAACAACAACAAGCATTCTATCGTGCTACGAAAGATGTAGATGTCTGATGAGTAAAACAAAATAATTCTAAAATGCTTCTTTTTAATTGATTAACATTATATTCAATAATAGCTTGTTTTGAAAGTGCTTTTTCATGTAAAATACATACTAATGCTAGATGACGATTAATTTCTTTGAGATAAAGTGCTCGACCACTAGTTAATTTTATAACACTTGATGACATTGAATCAAATACATTTGATGTAGGTTCATTAATTGCATCAGTTATTGACGAACAAGAAGTTTCCGCCGATGTTGTACTTAAGGAACCTAATACATCAAAATACATTTGTTTGTTCTTGTACTTAGAAAACTATTTCAATATCTTACTAGTCGAATATGAATTCGTTGAATCATCAATATCTTTCGCAATAGATTCATTATTTTCGTCATCATTAATATCATCTTCAATTGCTTCAACAACATCACTATTTGATCGTCCATATATTTGACTCATATTAATTAATAAATCAATCATATCACAACATAATTCATACATCTTAACAAATAGAATAAATCATTAAGATTTTTTTTTCAAAAACATTTTAACTTACTTGCATGTTAGTTGGTGATGAATCAGTTGCAATACTTATTTTCGTTTGTATATCAAATAAAAATGCTTGTTCCATATTTGATGCTGATATAAGATAATTGAGCAAATCTTCTAAATGATTAAATTGTGGTAATAACTTTTGTATTACTTTTGAAAATGCTTCAAATATTGAATGATCAAATATTGATGTTAAATGAAAATTGATTAATATATTTTGAGAATTTGGATTCGATCCAAATGATGTTAATGGCCATGAATCTGTTCCACCATTTAAATCAGCAAAACGATCTCGTACCTAAAAAGAAAAATGAAAATTAATTCAGATTTCAGTAGGATATCGTGCATACATGCGATCTTGCCTCTTAGTCAATGACAAGAGTGGAGACGAGAAATATTCGAAAGGCTTTCTATAAGATTAGTGACAAGTATGAAGGAAAAGCAATGAGATACAAATCTGTTGCTTTCAAATGAAGCATTTAATTGTAAGAGCAACTATAAATTTCATTGAGATAGGATATGGAATAGTAATCCTTCTCAGTTTTTGGTTGTATCCTCAAAATCTAACAGATATTATCATAGGTTTCATCAAAAAGAAAGGATTAGTTTCTGGCACTTTTGAAAATTCTCGAAAGTAAGTTAAAAGATCAGCGATTAACAAAGATCAATTTGAAAAGAATTTTTCAGTATTGATCCTATTGATTTACTGATCAGATATCTCTTCATGTTCATGAGCAGGTATTAAATTCAGTATTATGGTTACTATTCCACTAAAGCTTACTATTTATATGACGAAATAAAAACTATGTATAATAAATGTTTTGATAAACTGCTCTAGGTCAAAGTACATTTCTATCTCAATTCAATCATTGCCTTTGTTATTTAATAGTAAATCTATTTTTTGAACTTCAAAAAGTTTAAGCGAACATATCTATGAATATGAAAAATTTCATCGAATACATAAGGAAAGGAAGAACATATAATGTGCGATGCAAAAGTCTTTGCACATCTTCCAAACTCAGTTAAACCATATTGCTAACTTCTAAACTATCAAACTACTTTTTTGTTGAAAAGAACAAAGTCTAAACTACAAATTTTGTTCCAGACTTACTTTTCTGAAGCGAATTAAAGAAACAGGATAAACCAAAAACTAAACAACTTCACCTTCGCGCAATATCATTTTCTATATATTCTGTTCATTTTTTTATATCAAAAGCAACATGAAAACGTACGTTTAACGATGATTTTTGTAGCATAGAGAGTGGCCTTTTCAATAGCGTATTGGAATTTAAATTTAATCTTGTTTGTTTTTAGAAAAATATGGCTGTTTCTGGATGACACTATAATTTGGTCTTTCTTACTACCTGGCTGTTTTGAAACAATAAAACAAATGTGTTGGATTCTGTTTTTCTGCAAAGTTTCTAGAATGTGACGTATTAGACACAAATAGTACATTAAGAATTTAGTTCATACATAGTTTCTGAGGATTGTAATTGATCTCTTTCCAAATTAATAGTTCTTGGCAAAGACTCTATTCTACAACAACTTCAATTTCTCATCTTTTTTACTAAAGAAATCAAGAACGGGTCTTTAAAAAATTTACGGAAGTTAATCTCTATGTAACTTTTGATGCGCTACATATGGGTGTATTTTTTTTGTTAGAATTAAATCTATGCCGTTCCAGATAGTTGATAAATAGAATTTTTTCAAGCTGAAAAACTATTACATGAGTTGTTTAAAACGTGTTTAGTTTTTAGCTTCGTAGATTCGTTCCAGAAAAATAAGTCTGGCACAAAATTTATAGTTTACACGTTTTTCTCTCCAATAGAAAGTATTTAATTGATTTTAGATGTTGTCAATATGGTTTGACTGAGTTTGACATTTGTACAAAGGCTTTTGCATCGCATCTTATATTCATGACAGAACAGTCCTTAACTATGGCTACAAATAACTATGCCAGACATGCAATAATTCTTTTTATTAATATAATAACAAGGTTCGAAACGTCCTGACATACTATTCCAGAATAACCTTTTTCCTAAGGAGTTATTTAGCTCTGATTCCGACAGATGTTGTCATTGGTGCAATAGTGGCTGACTACTGCTTATTAAAGAATATCTTCTGATATATCTATCATTGAGATAACTGTAAATAACAGATTTACTACGCAAAAAAAATCATCATTAGTGCCATATTATATTAAGCCTTCTCGTGTATGAAGAACGGCGTAAATCAACTAAATAGCTTCTGAAAGGTCAATAGTTTCTTTAATTTATACTTTTTATACCTGATTATGAATATTTCGTTGAGTTTCTATTTTTTCTTCTTCTGACAATTGATCAACTTTATGTATAAATACTTCATATCTTAATCTTGGATTGACACGTCTACCTGATTGTATAATCATGTTTAAACTTGATACTGATTGTGTATAATCATCTTGAGCATCAATTATATATACAACAGCATTACAACGTTTTAATAAACGTTCCATATCATAATCACCAACAATAAGATGTGTTTTATTATCATCATATAATGATGATGAATCATGATTTACGCCATTACTACTGGACAATTGTAAAGGTGAAAATACATGTGATTGACCGGGCAATTCTTGCACTTGAAAATTAANTGTTTTCTGTGATTTTTCTATCATCATCATCTATTAATAAAATATTTGAAACACCTACATAACGGAATTTATTACAACCCATATTCCGTCACCTGAACAACAATATACGGTAGGCATTTGATTGTGAGTTTTCTCAAGATAAGCAGGCTTAGATCCTAGATTACATATTTCAGCCTACGTCAACAACGGAGGTTGAAGCCATTAGTTACATTCCCAAAAAGGAGAACCTCACAAGTATATGATTATTTTCTTATTAGATTCATGATCACTAAAGATCTTTAGAAAAATAAGTCAGATTTTATTTTTCTTCTCCAAAGTTAGGATATTACAACAAGAAAATATTTTAAAGTTAGTAAAGATCTTATTGCTGAAATCAAAGAGCACAGCTCCAAAGTTTGTTTTTTATACCCAAGATTAGACTATTCAAACAAAAGAATCATCCTAAAGTTAGTAAGTATATGATTAATTATTGAATCTAGACTTTGACTCGCAGTTCCAAAGTTTGTTTTTCATATCCAGCATCAGGATTCCTAAGCTAAATTTATCATAAAGTTGTTAATGATGTAGTTTTTTGTTTTCAATTTTTAGTTCATTGTTCTAGTTTTTCTTTCATCCCGAAAATGAAGATTTGAATGCGAAAAGCTATTTTAATATTGCTAATTATCTATGCTCCATGTTCAACATGGAACTCAAATCTCTATAGTTTTCTCTTTCTTCACCTAGATTTAGGACATACTTATTTAGAGAATATAATCATGAACCCATAGAAGGTAAACAATCATTTAACTCACATGAAATTCCCTCGACTGTAGGGAGGGTCATATGACAAAAAATAGTTTGTGTGTGTGCATGTGTGTGTGCATTGGGATCAAAAAAACATTAGGGTAAAAAAACTTTCACTTTAGAAAATTTTCCATAAAGGTTGACAAAAGTAAATCGTGGTCGGGGAATCCGAATCTGAAGTCAGTTTCTTAAAATTTTGAATCGGGTGTTTAGAGTCAAGAAAAGGGTTTTTTGAGAAAATAATGATATTTTATAAAGGTTCACGAAAGCAAAACGGGGTTGGAGAATCCGAATCTGAAGTCGGTTTCTGAAATGTTGAAATGAACTTGTTAGGTTGAGAAAAGGGCTTTTGAGAAAATAACGATGTTTTAAAGGTTGAAGAAAGTAAACCAAGGCCGGAGAATCCGAATCTGAGATCAGCTTCTCGAAATTTTGAATTGAATTTTTTTGGTTCACGAGAAAAGGTTTTTGGAGAAAATAATTTTTTCTAGAGCGTAGGAAGGGTTATATGAAATAAAATAAATTTTTGTCTGTTTTTGCCAGAGTGAAAGGTGAAACGTAATAAAAAATGTTGGCTAAGTGTTTGATTCTCGTACTTTTAATGTTGAACTTTCAACCAATTCGATCTTTCAGACTGAAAATTAAGTTAATCCGACATATATGATAAGTTCTCCCTTAATCAGCTGTTTCATAACTGGGTGTCCATGGATGAGACTTGTATACTAATGTCCGGTACAGTCGAGGGTCAAGTGAGTCGAACCGACGAACGTTACTTGTTAAAATAACAATGTTAATTTCAGAAATTAGAGAGCAAATAGCAATAATGCTAACAAAAAATAGGGTGTCCGCAAAAATTTCTGTTCGAAATACAAAAATAAATAAAACAGATCCTTAATCTGGTGATCGATTATGTTGGAACACAGGTATAGTCTACGAGGGATTTTTCACTATACGTATTTTGTATTAGTTTAATCAGGCTAAAGAGTATATGTGAGTTTCACATTGTAGTCTCAAAGTGGCTACACTAATATGAGTTTTAAATTATTTCTCATATATTTGAGAACATTTTTGTCACATGTTCTTTATTTCAAATATTTGACTGATCATTATTTGAAAATAGTCTTATAAACGAATAATTCATATTCTAACCAATGATAACCGACAATATTGGATTATTTCTATGTCATACATGAAAAAATGTATTCATATTTGATAAAATGTTTAAATCACTTTATTCAATTGACATGCATTTCAAATGATTAAAAACATTTTGATGAGAATTGCTGACGTTTTAAAGCAGCTTACAATGTTGACATTGGAAGATCATTAGATAAAAGAAAAATCTTTGAACTTCGACTTGTTTCACGAAATGATTTCTTATTTGTGTTACTTATTTGTTGAGAGCGTGTAAAAAAGTTTTCAAATATCTTAAGAATTATTTTCTCATCTAAAAACAAACAGTTGTTTGAATTATTGCTTGGTCTCCGGCACGAATATGAATTCCAATTAAGAAACATTTTGGTGATAAATGACTTAATTTTTTATTTGAGAGAAGTAATGAAGCTCTTTTCATCAATTGAGATAATGAGTTGATAGTATGTATAACACCTTCTGTATGACCCTAAAATACAAGAATACGTTCACGAAAATGTCTTTCATAATTCTACTCTTTATTAAATCAATCAAAAGACAACCAACAGACTTTCATTGTTGCTGTAGGCGAGAGCTGCCTCTTCATTCACACTTCACTCCCCGATACCGACACCGTAAAAAGAAAGCATAAAAAAAGATACAAATTTCATACACAGCCTGAAAAATAAAAAACCCTGAGAACGCATGTTTTTTTTTGCTTGAGGCTGTTTTTGATACTTTTTTTTCTCCAGATTAAAGGTATAGTTCAATGTTATATGTTTTTCAATAGAGAACTTAATAAGCGACAAAACTAAATATACACTTATGAGAAAATAACATGCTATAATAAACTTCGGTCGATAAATATCGGCTCACACTATGATGCGTCCTGATGAAGTAAGATGTAAGTAATTCAAAAATGGAGTGAATGTGTTTCTTTGACTTTTTTATATGATTTGATAGAACACGCAGAGTTCTGAAAAAATATATATATTAAAAATATGTTGAGACATTTTCTTAAGATAAAGATTTGAAAAAATCACTTAAAAAAATGCTACAAAAACTCACATCTTTTATACGAAAGAAGCACACTCAATTTTTTAAATAACCTTTTCTCATTTTTTCCCATTACTTATGAAGCTTAGACATGTGTGCATTAGACGCAGCGTCAAAATCTGAATCTAATAATATAAGTTAACTAATATCATTAGATGCAAATTTTGACGCTACATCTAATGAACACATTTCTAAGCTTCTTATGCAAGGGGGAAAATGAGAAAGGCTAAATTTGTTAAAAAAATGAAGTGCTTTTCTTCTATATCAACAACGTGGATTTGTGTAACATTTTTAACTAACTTTCTCAAGTCTTTAGCTCTAGAAGATATCTTCAAAAGTGTTTTAATATATACAGCTTTGCCGAAATTGACATGTTCGTTCAGCGATTAAAAAACAATTCAGAGCACAAACAACTTTTGTTCCTATATCAAGTTATTGAAAAATCAGGTGAAAAATTTTTATTCGAAAACTTTTCTAGCTTTAATACCAGTCGGAGTCTGAAGAGTTATAATATGATGACGTTTGTAAACGCACGAAAAATTTGAACATTTTCGGATATCAATCGCGATCCGCGATTGTAGATCAGAAACGTTTACAAACAGTAAATGTGAAAACGATTAACAATCTGTAACACATAAACGGTCAAAAATTTCACCCAATATAAGAAGTAATTAGTCGTTTTCATAGGTTCTTCTGCAGGATATAACAAAATCATTATGTTTCCCTCTACAATTTAAATTATAAATGATATCACAAAGTATTTCATACCAAATTAATGCTCATCAAAAACTGAATTTATGAGTGTAATTAGAACAGTTATTGCTTATGACATCATTGAAATGTCTTGAATTACATGTCAAAATGCACTCGTACTTTACGACTTTCATTCTTCATGTACATATTTTCACAAAAGATAATAGCAGATTAGTAGTCTACATCGAAAACTGAACCTATAGACATATCATTTATATATTTTTGACGAAAGCAATTATTTCGATTGGGTCAATTAGAAACAGATTTGATACCCTCAAAGCTGTTGAAGAAGGTCATACAAATTTCTGAAGTTTTTTCCATAAACGTCGATTTGTACGACGTTTATATTTCTAATAAATTGGTAACTTTATCATTTACAATTTAAGCTAGTGATGCGACATGGTAGTTCTTTTATAGACCCGATATTATAAAATCTATGGCATTTTTATGCCCAAACGAGTTCGTATATTGCAATTTTTCGTTTTTTTTATTACATTTTTCAACCAAAATAATATCAAATTCGTGGTCTCCGTCAAAAACTGCGTGCACGGATATATATAAATCGAGATATTTTATTTCAAAATTTGTTGTCAAAACTATGTAAATGACATGTCTATAGATTCAGTTTTTGATAAAAATTACGAATCTGCCATCATCTTTCGTGAAAATATGTATATAAAGAATGAAAATCGTAAAGTACGAGTGCATTTTGACATGTAATTCAAGACATTTCAATAATTTCATAGACAATAATTGTTCTAATTACATTCATAAATTCAGTTTTTGATGAGCATTCATTTGATATAAAATACTTTGCGAATATCGTTTGTACTTTAAGTTGTAGAGTGGGCGTAATGGTTTTGCTATACCCTGTATTTCTTTGTCTGCTGCTATAGGGACACTTGGATAGGACATAAAATGAAAAGGATTATTATTTAAGTACGAAAAACGTTTTTTTTTGTAGGCGTATTTCAAAAGAAAACACAATAGCGATGATATGAAAGTAGTCAAAATCTTTTTCTATCTGACGTTAATTCCAAGGAAAATGCAAAGAAAATATTTAATTAAGAAAATTAATTGTTTTTTTCTTCTTTTAATTTGAAGGCCCATGTCAAATTAACAAACAATACTAAGAATTATAAAGTATAGTCAAATCTTTTTCTACTTGACATTAATTTCAAGAGAAAATGTTAAGAAAAAGAATTTATCGAGAAAATTAAAATATTTTCTATCTCATCCTACGCTCAATCTCAAAATGAAACTCATTAGTGAGACTATTACAATTCTGAAATCTTTTTCTATTTGAACTTCATTTCAAGAGAAAATACAATAGTAAGAATTAATTATTAAAATAACAAAATGGTATATTCTTCATTTAGATTCAACTTCAAAGGTAATGCAATCATAAGTATAATAAAATAGTTATTTAAAAAACAGAGTAGTGTACAGTATTTGGAGCCTCAGCAATGTTCGTCGAAGGTTTTTTGAACAGATTGTTAAATAGAACTTTTAATGGTTTTGGTTTAAACGGTATTCCTCACGATTCGAAAATACTTTAGTTGGTTTCCGACTCTTCACTATATAGAATGATCTTGGAGTTTTTTTTATAACCAAAACTTTTTATCCGCTTCCAAAATTATTATTCTAGAAATCTTTACATATAGCTTTTTACGGGTTTTTGACAATTCAGAAACCTTCCTTTCGAAACTCTTAAAGGATTTCAGATACTAACACCATCGGAAAGCTCTATTCGGTTTCTACGAGTAGTGCCTTTTTAGAATGAGGTCTGAAGGCTCTTTGTGTTCTTAGAAGTGTTCGCGTCTTAGAAACAAAAAGACATGAACTTAGTAAGAGAGAGTAATGCAAAAGACTTCTGCCAGACAATGATATTAAATTATTCTCTCTGAATAAATGGTAAACATGAAATTTTGTCGAGTACGCGTGGTACTACAAACAAACAAGCATTTCAGAAGACGCATGTAAACATTCTAATCGTCCTCCGCGTTCAAGCATTTTCACTTCCATTTACAAAATATTAAAATCAGCAACTTTGATCATAAAACATGCATAAAGACGTTTCAAAAGGAGACCTTTTCATTCTGAAAGCATTAAAAGAATTTTCTCACAATATTTTCAACACATATCACGCATTAAAAAAAAGGTTATTTTGATCTGCAGAATACGTGAACATATTGCAGAGAAGACATTTTTGCATGTTTTCTAGATGCAAAAGTTGTATTTTTCAAGCGTCTGCATGCACATTTTA
Organism: Rotaria sp. Silwood2; assembly: GCA_905329745.1. Lineage (NCBI taxonomy): Eukaryota > Metazoa > Rotifera > Eurotatoria > Philodinida > Philodinidae > Rotaria > Rotaria sp. Silwood2. Next base: position 39,570 of record CAJNSZ010000176.1, on the reverse strand, counting down.
TAATGAAGGTGATTGGTTTAAGTGTTTGCTGGATGGATGGTCGACCTTGTCCTTTGAGAAACCAACATTTATTGAGGTGTTAGTAATTATTTTTGTCGTTGATTGCCGAATGGTAAGAGGATTCATGATGGTGTGGAACAAAGAATAGATATTCAGATATACGAATGTTGTAATTTTATATAGTTCTCATCGAAGATTAGAAAAAAGTAAAGATTTTAGTTGTCGAATTGATATAGCGACCGTTGTGATTCGTATATGTTCCTATATCAAGGAAAAAAAGCATTGAGTGATATAACTTGAGAATTCGTAGCTACGATTGTGTTTCTTCTTTGTATTTTCCTCTTCTTCTGTATGTAAGAGAAAACATAGATCAAACAAAAGGAAAGTTGAAAGAAGAGACGCTACTCTAGCAACAAATTAGAGTACGTTAAGTGCTATTTTTGCTATCTGTTGCCGTACTCAAGCAGACAAGAATTTTAGAAAATTCGTTTCCACTTCCATTCAGAAAATATCAAAACCAGTCATTTTTATCATTCAAGCTGCGTATAGGCGCTTAAAAAAGATTGTTGGCAACGAAAAAAGATAAGAACAGTGTTTTCCACAGTATTTTGATAGCGTTTTACAAATGAAACTAACTTTTTTCAGTGTGATTTACATCACAAGTATAGTGAAAACACGTTTTCGGACATATTCTATATATAAACATGGCATTTTTAAAGCGTCTACATACAATTGTTAGGATTAAACCAACTGGTTTTGATGTTTTGTGAACGGACATGAAAACACTCAAACGGGAATCGTGACAGAAATGTTTAAGCGCGTTTTCAGAAATTCTTGTCTACTTGAATAATAGGAATTATTATAGAGGACCTATCGTTTTCTTTTGCAGATTTGATATATTGCATGTTCTACAGTATTTCATTTTAAAAGACAGAATGTCGAATACTACATCATCGTCGCAGGTCAACATTGAAACGTCTCTTACGCGTGGCATCAAGCTATTTCTGTTCTCGATTCCATTGGGACCATCGCTCTTATGCTCACTCTATATCATCATTTGTGTTATTCGTGAGCCTAATTTACGTCGTCGTTCCAATCACGTTATGATCTTTATTATTGTAATAGATTTTGTCGAACTTATGTGTGATCTTGTTCCCATCTCACTCAACTACTTCTCTACAGGCCGTGTTTTTAGTCTCTCAATCTGCCAGTACTGGGCTACAGCAAATTACTTACTGCAAGGTATTTCAAGTTGGCTAATGGCATGGGCATCTATCGATCGATATCTTCTCATCTTTTACTCTCGATATCAAGATACATTTCTCAGACATGATGTTCCATTTTTGAGTGTATGTGCTTTTGTTACTGGTTGGTATATCATTCTTACGTTTACTTACGTGTGCACCAAAACTTTGTTTGATGGTACTCGATTCCTTTGTGGTGGACCATGCTTTGATAAGGACATCGTAATTGTTACTGCTGATTGGATTCTCATCGTACTTCTTCCAACACTACTGATTGTTGTGTTTAATGCACTTCTTCTTGGAAGAGTTATCTTTCAAAAATGTCAACGTTTTTCTGTTTCTGACAATAGATCGTTTACATGGCGCAAGAACAGAAAATTGCTTATTCAACTTCTCTCTATTATTATTGTTTATCTCATCACACAATTTCCTTTAGCTATCTTTTCTATTGTGCGCCTGTTGGGTCCTGCTGACTTTCTTATCGATATCTCACTTATTTGGCTTTTCTATACACCCTATCTCATTCATATTATCGTACCATTTGCCTATGTAGCAACGACCAAAGAGTGCAAAAACCAAATCTGTGGATCTCGGCATCGTGTGGAACCTGTGGCAATAGAACTTCATTATCGAACCAAAGAGCAAAGAACACCTGTGTAATCAAACACAATCTATTGTAAAATACCTAATGCTTCTGAAAATGCTCGTTTAAAAACAGATTTCATTGTAATCAAACAGGATAAAGCAATCATTATATATTCTATGAATCAAGAGACTGATCGCTTATTCACATCAGAACTTCTCTATTGGATTTGGAAAACTATTGCTCTTATGTTAACCCATGTGAATTAGCATTAACCACATTATAAAGACAGCTCCCATAAAGCTACATGATCGAAATATGCTCGTATGAGAGAATTATTGATTAAGATTTATGTTTGGTTATCCTACTACATATACGAGTTTTAAATTGCCTGACAAAGTATTTGGGGAACTTACCGTCATACTTAAAGTTTTTCGGCAATTTCGTATTTTCTCTGCATCATGAAACTAGTATACCGTCGCATTCATATTCATACCTACTTAAGATGGACTATATTTTTTGCATATGTGATGTGCATTCAATGAGTACTGACATAGATCATGAGCTTTGAAAAGTCGACTTGTTCTTTTTTCACGAACAAATATGAAATATATAATGAAAGTGTTGTCTTTTAAATTGTGCAAGATTCATGAAAAGTTTCAATGAAGTTTTCTAATAAATGTATATAAATGTTGACAGAATAATTATTGTCCATCTCGTATATTGATAGAATTTGTAAACAAGATGCTCGACTCTTTGCTGCTCTGTAAGAAAACTACGTCGATATAAAAATACCTGTTGAAGTTTTGAAAACATCGTCGAATGTCCATGGTCGAGAATAATTGTATCCGATGATTACAATTGTTGCATATGTAAAGCTTTTCTTGACTATCAAATACCAAATCAATCGGTGTATTGAATTGATTGGTCGTATTCTCCAAACTAGTTCTTTAATTTCATCAGAAGAAATAAGATTTCACATTAATTTTTTCTTCTTTATTCAGAATCATATTGGTTACAACGAGACATGATATTTTAACGATTGAATTTCCAAGAAGGATCTTTTTAAGCAGCATCTTTTGAAACACGAAAGTTAAATAAAATATTTAATATGATTTTTATTTGATGCATTTTAGTCTCATATTCAAAATAGTAGCAAATAAAATACACCTTGTTTACATGGAAAACTATAATTAATTCTTTTTTTCTTGAGTTAAATATTATGAATTCTATCGAAGAGCTCTGATAGAGTTGAGCAGTAACGATTTCTGATTCTTGCCTTTTGTTTTGCAGAACTCTGTAAAGTAATACCAGAAAATTTTCTTTTAATGTATCTCTTTGATTACATATATTTTCATTGAGTTTGTACCGACAGTAAGTTGCCCTGAAATAATCCTCAAAATTGTGTATCTATAGTGAATATGGTTAATTATTCACTTTCCCTGGATTCAAAACAAGATACTTCATACATTTGAACAATTGTCTGTATATTTTTATGGCTAACATTGATATGCTTAAATTGCATAACATACACTTGATTCTTATTATTTGTTCTCAGTTGATTTTTTCGAGTCGATGTTTTCCTTTTTAATGAATAGAAAAATATTCGCCAACATTATTCAAGAGTAGAATCATTTTTCTATTAGAATTTACCTGTGCTTACACATTTTCATCAAGTTCACACGACAACCAATGATCGTAATAATAGACGATGATCAGTAATTGATTGTGAACTGTGTGATGCTAGAAGACAGTCGCTTTTGATAAGGAAACTCTTTTAGAAACGAACGCTTAACTACTATTCTAGTGAATTTTCTTATACGTTTCTTGAGAATTTCTTGATTTCTTACCCAAGTTCTTGATAAGAACTTACCTGTAAGAAGTTCATCGAGACTGGTACATGGAAAAGCAACAAAAATGGCAATTTCGAAAGATTCATTTTTTTCTTTGTGGGTGCTTTGTCTCTTGTATGTTAGATTTTCATGTAGATATTATTAAAAACAATCAATGGAACAGATTTCTTATGTTTATTATACGAGAAAACACTGAACTTTCCAAAAAGTGAAATATATTCAGTGCAAAACTGTCAATAACACAGGCTTTTATTACGAGAACTCAGCCACGATCGATAAGATAGAAGCTCCAATAGGCTTGAGCAAATTTGATTGACATCTGCACTGAATTTATTTTTAGAGGAAGAAGTGACAGTCCTAATCAAAAAATAAGAGAATGATTGAACAATAACAAAGCATGACACGCAACTCTTCATTTGTTGAACAAAATCTCATTGTGACTATGAATTATTATGTAAATTATTATTCAAAAGAATGATTGCGTCCTATATTGTGCTTGACATTTCTAATCAGAAGGAAAGTAAACGTTGGAGACCCATTATAGTGATCATGGTCATGTATTTTGAAACTAAGTAAATAAATACAAATTTAAATAGAATTTTTCGACATTATTTTATAATCAAAATGAGAATATTATGCAAGTCAATGAAACTGTTTTGAACATTGTTAATCTGGATCATAATATGTTTCTCTTTCGTTGAAACATCAATATAGATGCAACAGTAGCTGAATGACATCGATCTTGTCCAACTGTATAGAATGTTTTCTGTTTTATGCTTTCTCTTAACTCATGATACTGGACTAGACACATTAATGGAAAGAGAAAAACAACAAAATAATCTAGAAAAAAGAAATAAAGGTGAATTTGAACACCATATTATGCAGGGAGAACACATTGATGAACAAGAGGCATAAAAAAGATTGGAAAATTGAACACTATATCAGCACTTGACATTAACAATAATTGAATTGTATACTGGCAGCGTATAATAATGAGCATTTTTGCAGGCTATAAAGAAAATAGCAATCATATAGAAGAGTAGAACATAAATGACTACAATAATCATAGGAAGATGATAAACAAAAAAATGTCTTCTTTGATTCGAAATCCAATGTTCATGAATGACTAAAATGTGTTGTTCGATTGCAATCTACATCATCAAAATCATGCTTCCAATGTAAAAACCTAAATCAATGAATCACCAGATGAGATATACCGCGAGTTGATATAGTTGCACAGGAACCATAATGAAGAAAAATAAGATAAAAGTTAATATCAATTAATTCAATGGGCAAATTAAACACAAGTCCAAGAAGAATTGCATGATTATGCAATTCACAACAAAGCAAATGGCATCAAACAACTCTATTCATCTGCTTTCCTCAAGAAAAATAAGTCTCTAGTGTATCGTAATGTGAAATCGGTATGACAGTCACCGATTACAGTTCGAAAGCATTGTCAATAAGGAATAAAAACTTTTCTCTTTCTTTATGGTTAGTTGAAACACTTCTAGATGTAGCAATATTATTTTCACTGTCTTCTGACAAAAACAGTGTTTCAATGTCGAATTTTTTTTTTATTAGTTTTTTAATAGACAACACAAAGTCTTTTGCAGATTGCACATTACACTATAATTAAATAAAATATGCAACTAGTAGATTTCTTTTGAATTGTCAATGTGTTGTAATAGTTATTTATCAGAATCATACCTTAAAATCCTTAGCGAAGAGTTGAAATAAATAAAGAGCATTCAGCCTATACCCTACGGGACTAAAATATGCAGCACCATGGGTTCGTTTCTGTCATGAAGTAGAGTCTAGTCAGATGAACCATTGTGATACTCAGAAGTTTTATCAATTCTGTCTGTTATACTCTATAACGCTATACAACCGTACAATTCTGAGAGTGCGTTCCGTCCGTGGCAACCTTAATTTTCTCGTGTTAAACATGGAACGCTGCAGATGGATGTAAGCATGCCACTTATAATTATCATGAAATGGAATATCTTTCAAATAGACAAGGCGGCAAAACATAATATCATGTGCATCATTTATCCGCAATGAAGATATAAAAAATTTCGCTCTTTCATTGTTAAGAAGATCCGATGATTAATGAATGTTGATATATATATATAGAAAGAAAGAGAGAGAGAAAAGTTATGTCGCCCAGTTCATATAACTTTCAACTCTTTTCGAACTTTGTTTCAGCGATCTAATTGGGAATCCTTGTTCGATTGAAATCAATTGGCGACAAGTCGATTCGAAAATGATTCTACCACATGAACTCTCATTAAAATAATAGAAACCGATGAAAATATAACGAAGAATTATTCGTCCGAATCTATAAATGGTCTCAAATCATCTAAATATGAGATGGAAAGGGGTGTCTGATATGACCTAAAATAGTGTAGAATAATAGACAAAACTTTGCTAATACTATTTCAATTATCATAACAGCACTAAATCTATGTTTTTACATGGTTCTAAATATGTTTCAGTTGATTATTTAGAGTAGGAACAATTACGTTCTTATATGCTCCAGTCCTTTACCTTCACGATATGAAACAGGTGGCAATTGTCATTGAAACATGGAAAATGCAATGAAATGATCAGAAAAATGTGTCGTTATGAAATAATTTGCTAAAGGGTGTGGCTTTAGGTCTTCTATTTCAATCAGAGTGAAGCGAGTTTTTCATCTATGACAGAATCAATCGATAATAAAGAATGGCATGCATTTAATTGATCAGTATAAAATTATTTTTAGCACAGTAAATAATTCGAAAGCTCAGTAATTAATTTAGAAAAGCTCAATATTTAATTATTTTTTGTTCAATTTTTTATTAACTTATTTCATTAAAAATAGTATAATTGCAAGTAACATAAATTTATTGAATCAGTAATGTTTTTTTCGGTTTTTGATGGTTTACTCCGCTGTCTCTTTCCATCAATTTTAACATCTTTAGCAGCAGGTGATGCGTTGTAGTAGTTTAATCAAATTACCATAGCGACAACATGCTGACACATAAATTTTTTTGAAAAATGCTTGATAACTGCAGACACCATCTAACAATTTTAATTTATCTACCGGTATAAAGCGAAGGAAAGGATAGAAAAGAAGAAGAAAAGAAAATATTTTGAGGATAACCATTTTTCTATTTACACCAAACTATTTTTATCGAAAAAATAAAAATGATTACTAATCGAATACTATTCATTTAATGAGCAAACTGCATTATTTACTGATACTTTAAGTTTAATATTGAACAAATTATTAATTTACTGAGCAAACATAATAGTTACTGAATATCTAATTTTACATTGATAGTTTCACTTCTGTACTGAGAATTTGCACATAATACTGAGCAATTTTTACTGATCATTTAATTTGTACCCATAAAGAATTGAGAAGAACTGCTTTGAATTATTTTCTCAGTTTATGTGGAAATAAGAAAAGAGTAGGTGTAACTTTTTCGTTGAAAAATTTATCATCACAAGGAAAATCAATTTTTCTATGTAAAATTCGTTCAATCATTCGAAGCATTTTAGAGTTTCTTACTCCATATAATATAGACAAAGTTTCTGATGAACACTTTCAACAACAAAAGGTTTGAATTGATTGTATTATCGATAGAAATTTTCTTTGAATTATGGAGAGAATAGCTGAAATATATAAATATGCTAATGATTTATTTGTTAGACGTTCTGTTTTGTTCCTAGGCTTTTCAATTTTGGGATAGTACTTTTTCTATATTCTTCTATTCGCTCAAAAAAATTAGACAAAAATTGTAAGCTTTATGTGCAAAATACTGTGTTTCGCTTTATTTTTAACAATTTCTCATAGTACTTTTAAAAAAATCTAATTTTCTCAAGAAACACAATACTTCGGAAATTTAAAGCAATATGGTATACCCAGTTTTGTACGGAGAATTGAATAAAAGTAATTTCAATAGAATGAATATTTTTCTTGTTTATAGTTCCCTGGAGAAATTCTCGACTGAGTCAAAAAGTCGCTCTTATATCTGAAATAGACATTAGTTAGATAGGTACATGGATAGATACTTAAGCAGATAGTTAGATATGTAGGTATTCAGCTATGTACTTAGTAAGATAAATAGATAGTCAGATAGGTAAGTTAATGGATGAAAAGATAGATCTGAGAAAAAAAAGAAATTAGAAAAAGCATGAAAATAGATAGAAAATAATGCTATGTGTAAATGCACGAAAAATCTGAACATTTTCGGATGTCAATCGTGGTTTCCGATTGTAGGTCAGAAATATTTACAAAAAGCAAATGTGAAAACGACTAACAATCTGTGAGGCATAAACGAGAAAAAAAAATTTCAGTCAATGTAAGAAGTAATCGTTTTCATGTTTTTTTTATTTAATTTTGTCTGCTTGCGTGGGATCATTTTGATAGGAAACACAATGGGAAAGATTATTAAAACAATAAAATCTTTACTTTTTGTCTGTAGACTTAATTCAAAAAGATAATGCAATAGTAAGAATATTAAAATACTGCAATCTTTTCTATTTGACGTCAATCCCAACAGAAAACAAAAAGAAAAAATTTTATTACAAAGATCAGAATCTTTTCTTTTTCTTTGTAGGATCATTTCAAAAGAAAATAAACTGATAAGAATTAATTATTACATTAATAGAATCATTTATTTTTATTTTTAGATTCAACTCAAAAGGTAATGCAATCATTATTTTAATAAAACAATTATTGAAAAATATGGTGACTTACGGTGTTTGAGAGCTCAGCAACGCTTATCAAAGTTTTCTGAATGGACTACTAAATAAAATTTTTAATGGTTTCTGTTTATACGATACTTATAATGATTCAGAAATATTTTAGTTGGTTTTCGACTCTTCGCTATATGTAAACGATCTTTGGGTTTCATTTTACTGGAGACCGTTAATCAGTTTCTGAGATCATTAGATAGAAATAGCTTTTTCGAGGGTTTTTTGAGAATTCTGAAGCTTTTCTTCAAAAATCTTAAAAAGATTTGAGATACTAACAAAATCAGAAAGTCCTTTGGGGTCTCTAAGAGTACATTTTTTTTGCACAAGTTCTGAAGGTTCCTTTAGTTCTGAGAAAAGCACCCGCACTCCAGAAATAAGCAGAAATGAACTTACTAAGAGAGAGTAATGCAATATGCATCTGTCGGACAAGGATAATACATTACTTCAGCTGAACAAATGGCAAACAAAGACTCTTGTTGAGTGTACGTGGTACTCTAAACAGATAAATAGTTTTGACAAACCCCTGTATAAAGGACATGAAAACGCTTCAAAAGGCAATCTTTTCATTTTGAAAGCATCAAAAAAATTTTCTCACAATATTTTTAACACACATCATCCATAAAAAAAGGTTATTTTCATCTGCAGAACATGCGAATGTATTGCGCAAAATAAATTTTTGCATGTTTTCTAGATAGAAAAGTTGTGTTTTTTAAAGTGTCTTCATGAATCTTTTATGATGAAAGTAGTTGGTTTTGATGTTTAGTGAATGAACGTGAAAATGCTCAAATGAGAAACTTGACTGAAGCGTTCCCACACGTTTTCAAAAATTTTTGTCTGCTTGGTAATACGTATTTTTTATGTTTGAGAGAAAGATATAACTTGAAAAGGTGTCAACTGAATAGAGTGAGCATTTTTTGGCATTGTCTCTCCTGTCATCAATCTCATCGTTTGAGTAACCAACGTTTGTTGAGGTGTTAATAATCATTTGTATTGTTCATTGACGAATGATAAGATGACTCATGACGGCGTGAAACAAAACATAGTCATTGTTCAGATATATGAATGTTGTAATTTTATATAGTTCTCATTGAAGATTACATAGGAGTAAGTAAAAATTGTAACTATTCAATGGATATAAGTTTCCATATCAAGGGAAAAGGCATCGAAAGATATAGCTTGAGAATCGAAACATGCGAAAAAGAAATAAGGCAATAGATGTTTTCTCATGATTGATGCATCAAAGCCCCATTGTTGTAAAGATGAATTCTGTACAAATCTTGACTTGTAAAGAACTCTATTTCCAATTCATGCTTTCAATACCTGTCTGTCAGTATAGTACTCAACACGTTCTAATTTGTAGCTACGACTGTTTTTCTTTCTTGTATTCCCCTCGTCTTCTGTATGTAAGAGAAATCATTGATCGAAGCAAAGATAATTTCAAACAAGAGGCATCTACTGAAAAAGCAACAAAATTAGCCACTTTCGTCATAAAAGTTACGTGTTGCCCAAGCGAGACAAAATGATTTCTGATGATTTCTACCACTGAATAATTAGTTTTTATCTGTTCGCCGTGAATCAGTAAGAATCATTAAAAATCAAGAGCTAGAGGGAATCGAAGGAATCTGAATTCCTAGGACTTCTCTTGTATTTTTGAAATTCTCATTCAACTCAAATGATCATCATTGTACTTCTGTAAAGTCCATAGAGTCAAGAAAGTCATCACTGCATCAGACAGTCAGAAATGCTGAATTGAAATATTGAGGAAAAAGATATTGGTTGTCATTAAAAGTCTAGACACATAATCTAATAAGTTGAGTATTAAGCCCACTGGAACAACCGAGCACTTTAATTTCTACTTTGTATAAAAAAAAACGCAACGCAGAACTAACAAACAATGACAAGAAATAGCGAACCAATGTCATATCAAATAAACTTATAGTATCTCCTATGTAACCTATTTATTTAATGACTCGAATGTTGAACACGCTTAAGCCAATCAGTTTACAGCATAGTCTTACTGTTTCTTAAAAGTCAGCAGGCTATCTGTTTATGAATACATTCTTTTTGCCATTGATTTCAATAAAAGAAATACTAGGAGTTAGCGAGTGAACAAGAAATAACGTCAATACAAGGGGGTTAACATAAATATTTCGTCTTCTTGATATTTCTATCAAATTTCAAATCCCTATTCTTTTTATTTCCCAGATTCTTTCTTTTTTTGGAAGATACGCATTGAATGATCGAGCCTTCTTTGTATGATGACGCTGCAATGATATGTATACTTACGCAGGAAAAAAGTAGCATTGTTATCATTAAAACTCTCAACAAATTGTTTCATATTATGAGAGTCAATACAACTGATACAAAAGAGCTCGTGCATTCTGTTATATATCGTTGGTAATATCTCTTTATTAAATGAACTGATTGATGAATTCATATGATCTAATGTGTTGATGTATCGTTCCTATCTAGTGGCAAACGAATTCAGAACTATACTCTAATTTACCATTATATGAATGAATATGAGAGTCACTAAGCGAAGCATTCCGATATTTCTTTCCTATTTTTATCTGTATGAATACTCATTCGCGATAAAAAGTAACTTTCCGTAATTTGTGAAAAAACAGTCAAATCTATTGGTAGAGATGATCCGTTATTGTTATCCGAGAGTTACATTGCCAGATAATAGTAACCGAAAAGCTGCTAATTACCGAGTAACCGATCACAGAAAACATGTTAGGTATATGATAATCCCACAGTCGATAATAATAGATGGTCACTGCTCCGACAGAACAAAATTATCATTACTTCTCGTTGTAAATACATCATTTTTTCATCTCCAATTATCTGGTAACTGACGACGTCAAATCATAAGTATCACTTTTTTCTGACGCTTTTGAAATACTTGAAATCTAATTCAAACTCAGAAAAAAAAACAATTATCTAAGAGATCCTTAATTAAGATATTGTACGTTCATTTTATGTTTAACTTTCCATATTTAGGGCACTTCCTGACATAACAAAACAATCCATGAAAAAAAAACAGAGATACAGAAATTAATTAGTAACTTTCAAAATTTCACAGTATTTATCCAAAAATAGCATTAACATTAAATAAATTAACCAACAATTCGGAAAATATCGAACCACATAAATGGAATTTACGCTCAACATCGAACTATTCTCAGAAACTTTGATAAATACCGAATTCACCATATTTATTCAGCATAGATATCATTTTATTTCAATATTGAAAAAAGTCCTACCCTCTAAAATAGAATTCATTTTGAAAATTACTAAGCACTTTCGCATATAACAAAAAAAAAAATTTCTGTCAATGTTGAAATTAGTCTATTCTTTTCACATATATATGACCATATGTTATAATAAAAAAATGTCCTACTCTCTAAAATGTTAGCAATGTAAAAAACAGTGAGCACTCTAGGAAATTACCATGATACTTCAGGGAATATCGAAATAACTATTTATTCAACAAAATATTACCTAACTACATTATCAACAAGAAGATCCTATTATGTAAAATGATGTTAATTCTAGAAATTACAAAGTAATTTCCGGATCTACTCGGAAGTTTTAGTCAATGAAGAAATTACTAAATTTATTCAACATCAATATCTCTGTATTTTTATATTAAGAAGAAAATCTTACCTATTGAAATATCAGCAATTTTATTAATTAATGAGAAACGTCAGTAACTACGGCATTAAAAATATACTTATTTTATTTATATATCAATGTACTTTGCCATAGAGAAGAAGATATTATCTTTTGAAGTTTAGATGATTGGTGATATTATCTACAGTTGTTTCTAAAATCAATTATATTCTAGATTGATAGAATCCTGGTGTGAGTATAAAACTACATTGAAATATATGTGTGATAAAATAGTGATTTCTACATTTACTGAAATGTTCTACTAAACTCAAAAAATTATTTGTGGCTTCCAAAAATGACCATCATTTTAATGGATAGAGTCTTCTTTTTGATAATCAACTAAAGCAATACTTTGGTTGAATATATATGTTAATTTCTGTATTTAGAGTATTTTGCTTGTAGTTTTACAGTAATTACTGTAATAAATATAGTCGATATTTGGCAGGAAACTTTCTGTAATATGTTGATTAGAGAAATTTTGTGAATATTATACATTTTCGTATGGTTAAATTTTCTGAAAATAGTTTAAAATTTCTTCTTTTGTGAATTTCTCATTGTGGATATCATCTAAAGTTTGGTTAGTTTTATAAAAGAAGCTTCGGAATTTCTTGGAAATCTACTTTTGCTATCTTGATAACTTCAGGAAGTTTTATGTTAACATGAGTATTTTCGAATATATGATTTCTATTGCTTTAACGGAAATCATAGTAGCTTTCGAACTTTTTTACTAATATGATTTTTCTGTGAAACAAGTTTCTGAAGTTCCATTTTTCATGAGAGAAATTAATTTTTTTAGAAATCAGCACAATGATTTATTTACTCATGAGTTACTTTGTTTTAGTGCAAATTTTCTTTCCTTCTGCGTTATTCATTCATTTATCGTCATAGACCAAGTACAGAAAACATTGTATTGAATCAATGAAAAGCGCATAGAAAAGTGTGAAATAGACACATCGTATATATTTTTTTCATGATACCTACAGTACAAGAATCTGTCTGTAAAAGTGTTGTGCTCTCTCAAAGCATTCCAGTGATCAGAATGTTCATATAAATAGTCTTGAAAAAAATAAGTTAGGTTAACTTGAACGATTATTGATTCTAGTTATCTATCGATGACAGATGATGATTGAGATGTCAGAGTAACTTCATGTGAAAGTCTTTGAACCCCTTTGAAGTATTTTAAAGTCTGCTCTTTTCCATTAGTTTCATCCTTTCCAAAGCAGCATTGATAGCAAGTGTAGAATACAAATAATAAATGATCGACCAAGTTAAAACTCATCTTAATGATATTATGATTTATGAGAATATCATGATATATTTAACGTGCCGTTATTTTGGAAGCAATATCTTCTCATCATAGACTATAGCGATTTGAAAACTAAACGAAAAGGAATAGTAGAATATACTGATTCCAGTTCACGTACGAGTCTGAAACTTCTTATTTGAAGAGTTGTCTACTCTAATATCACATAACAATTTTGCGGCAGTTATTTTTCTAGAGAACAACTGAAAAAAGAAGGTTTAGTTTTTTCTAACTTATACTCGGTAGTAAGTGAAGCAATCAATGAGTTCAGCTTTGAATCCCGACACAAAAATTATTGGACTCGTTGAATTGTACATCTCACTAAAATATAAGGTCTTCGGAATAAAGAAATGAACTTGATTTTCCATCTTATGATGCACGGAGAGATGTATCTCGCGAACCATTATAAGAAGTTGAACTAGGCAGTACGGCGTTAAAAAGCTGCTAGTTAACTGTACAAATTATTAATAATTAATTTGTTACATCCAATATGGCTAACAGAATGCTATGCAAAAAAGCTCAAATAAGTGCAGGTGGCTTCCGAGTGATGAATGTTGTCAAGAACATAGACTTCATTATTATTCGAAAGCTTCAATGAAGAAGTAAACTTTACTGATTGAATATATATTGTGTCTATTATGTAAGTAGACATGCATTGCTGTCGAGGAGCTACCAATAATTGACTCATTCCTTTAAAATAGGCTTATAGCTTTAAGCATCACAGCTAAGAGCGATTGTGCCGTTAAGTGTGTGATGCGTCTCGAACTGGTAGATGTTTTTTTCTTTACACTATTTAGACATATTATTGAAAAGAATAGGTAGTGGCATTGAAAATAGATTTATCATCCTATGTTCATAACTTGCTCACTGCTTCATGGTTGGGCTTAGCCATAAAGTCATCTGCAAAAAGTAAAATCCAATAGTCAGTAACTAACAACTCTTATGAAATCTTGAGTATAAACGCAGAATACTCGTAAGTTTTGAACTACTCTGTTTGAGAAAAATTAGCAATTTCTTGATCTACATTATAAATATCATCATGTTCGAATGAAAATAAATCTAATAGATAACATAAATCATAATTGTTTGTCTATGAGAAACAGTGATGCTTTCAGTGTATTTCGTACATCTACATTACATATTCCAAGGAATTCAGAATCTTAAATCAATAGAACTCAGGAGTTTAGTTGTATTGTTATTATTGGAGGTTTTCTATGATTTAAAGTGATTTTTCATTGATTTCTCATGGCTTATAATAGTTACTGAGAATTTTTAATCGCTTTCCATCCTTGTTTGTATTCTTAAGATGTCAACATGATTTTTGGCGATGTCCATCATAGAAATCATTTGGTTTCTCATTGATGTAGCCACTTAAAAAGGCATTGTTTACATCTGAAGAAGGTGCAGATATTGTTTTTCACAAATAAAACAGGTTTTTCAGCGTGACGTATAACAAACGTATAATGAGAAAACTTTTTGAAACATTTTCTGTATACAAACATGATCTTTTTGACGCATGTTTACGCAATTTTCATGATGAAAGTGGATGGATTTTATAATTTCTGAATGAACGTGACAACACTCAAGCGAGGACCATGATTAGGACGTTTAAACTGGTTTCTAAACGTCCTTATCTACTTGGGTAGTAGGAAATATTATATGGAGCCTATCGTTTTCTTTTGCAGATTTAGTATATTGCACGTTCTACAGTATTTCATTTTAAACGACAGAATGTCGAATACTACATCATCGTCGCAGGTCAGCATTGAAACGTCTCTTACGCGTGGCATCAAGCTATTTCTGTTCTCGATTCCATTGGGACCATCGCTCTTATGCTCACTCTATATCATCATTTGTGTTATTCGTGAGCCTAATTTACGTCGTCGTTCCAATCACGTTATGATCTTTATTATTGTAATAGATTTTGTCGAACTTATGTGTGATCTTGTTCCCATCTCACTCAACTACTTCTCTACAGGCCGTGTTTTTAGTCTCTCAATCTGCCAGTACTGGGCTACAGCAAATTACTTACTGCAAGGTATTTCAAGTTGGCTAATGGCATGGGCATCTATCGATCGATATCTTCTCATCTTTTACTCTCGATATCAAGATACATTTCTCAGACATGATGTTCCATTTTTGAGTGTATGTGCTTTTGTTACTGGTTGGTATATCATTCTTACGTTTACTTACGTGTGCACCAAAACTTTGTTTGATGGTACTCGATTCCTTTGTGGTGGACCATGCTTTGATAAGGACATCGTAATTGTTACTGCTGATTGGATTCTCATCGTACTTCTTCCAACACTACTGATTGTTGTGTTTAATGCACTTCTTCTTGGAAGAGTTATCTTTCAAAAATGTCAACGTTTTTCTGTTTCTGACAATAGATCGTTTACATGGCGCAAGAACAGAAAATTGCTTATTCAACTTCTCTCTATTATTATTGTTTATCTCATCACACAATTTCCTTTAGCTATCTTTTCTATTGTGCGCCTGTTGGGTCCTGCTGACTTTCTTATCGATATCTCACTTATTTGGCTTTTCTATACACCCTATCTCATTCATATTATCGTACCATTTGCCTATGTAGCAACGACCAAAGAGTGCAAAAACCAAATCTGTGGATCTCGGCATCGTGTGGAACCCGCGGCAATAGCACTGCATTATCGAGTCAAAGAACAAAATATATTATTACAAAACTTGATTCCTCTGAAACCGCTTGTTCAAAAACAAGCTTAGTCTTAATAAAATAAGGCAAAGTAGTCATTATATATAGAGGACGAGAGAGAATGATCATTTGTTCACTCTAGAACTTCTCTATTCAATTTGTGAAAACTATAGTTGCTATATCAATCAATCTTTATTAACATTAACAAAATTTAAAACATTGTCAGCGCAAAAATACATGACCGAAAAGTACTTGCGCAAGACAAGTATTGACTAACAGTTATATTTGTTGTTCTATTACATACACAATTTTCAAACTACATAATAAAGTATTCGGTGTATTTATTGTCACACTTGAACTTTTCCGGCAGCATCTCATTTTTTTCTGCATGATGAGGCTAGTATCCTGTCTCATTCATATCTCTTTAAGATGGAATATGTTTTTACGCAAGTGAGGTACGTTTAAAGAGTATTTACTAAGGTTATGAGTTTTGAAAAATGTACCTTTTGTTTTTTTACTAGCAAATAGGAAATATAATGAAAGCGTTGCCTTTTAAATTCTACTAGAGTCATGAAAAAGTTCAAAGAAGTTTTTCAATAAATCCATATAAATGTCGACAGAATAGTCATTGTTCATCTTGTATGTTAATAGAGTTTTATTTCATTTAACGAATGTTCCACAATCAACGACTGATTTTTACATTATGAAGTAATCGAGTTATGTTTCTGACACGTAAAACAAGTCGAGAAATAGTCATTCTAGATTGAAACTTTTTATTTTGTGCGATCGTGGTGACATTGATCGAACTTGGAATGTGTTCCACTAAAATGTGACTTCATCAACAAAATATTCGGATTTCTATTGATATTAATTTTTGATTGACGTACAACAAACTTGGTGAATGGCAAGAGAAACGTCGTTCAATCGAAATCATCAATCTTGAAACAACAGATCTGAACATTCACGGGAGCTTTCTTACAAAACGGTAAGAAATTTGGAGATACGAAAAGTCCTTCAGTTGTTTGCTTCTTATCGAACTATTCCTGATGCACATAATCAATGCTCAGTGAGAATGCAACGAAAAATTATTTATCGACTGCATGGCCGGCGACGATGAGTTAATGGTGAATGCTGTTCTCTTTACTGCCACTCACATACACCTTCAGCCACGCGGACGCGAAAGGAATACTAACATGAGCAATATTACGGTTTTTTTTACTATTTGTTGAGTTTCAGAACAAACAAATTACTCTTGATCAATATTCGTCATTTGAAGTGTTGTACAAAAATAAAAATGAAATACTATTCGCAATGGGTAGCGTTTTTCACACTTCGAAGAGAATCTTAATTGTGAATCCTACTAGAGAATCAAACAATGTGCAAAAGCAAATTTAATGAATAATACGATTGAAGAGATGTTGAGTCATCATGATTTCAAAATTTTCTCTCTTTTTATCCCTCTTAACATATTTTTTCAATTCTGAGAGAAACTATAGTCGCTTCACTTGATCAATAATTCCCACGCAATTTATTCCTCGATTTATTAGTTCGTTCTTTCGCCAGCAAAATTTATACGACATCTTTGAAAAATAACAAAATAAGTATTATTCGCCTTTGCGACAAGACAGGCACTTTTTTCTTGACACTATCGCTGATGGTGCATATGATGACTTTTGTCGTTTAGATTCCTATAAGTTAGTAATTCTATTAAGTATGTATAATGCACCGGCAATTCGAAGATCACGATGGCAATTGTTTTCGGACTTGTTCGACATGGTTGGATTGAGCTCATCAAATTGTATGTGAAGGTATCTGTTTTAGACTTTTCTATTCGTTCTTTTGGAAAACACATGTTGACATATCCTTTCCTGCCAAAAAAAAGTTCACAATTAGTACTCATATGAGGCACAGTCTATATTTTTGACTCGATCGTTCATATTGGTATTTAGAAGTAGTTGACTCGGAACTCCCATGCAAGATTGCCTATCGAGAAGTGTGTTTCATCAAAAGAAAACAAAAAACAGTCGAATATTCGTGAGATAACCAGTAAGATTTTGAAGAGACTAATAACCATTATAATTAAACGAATATAGAATAGTGACTATTATTTTCAGGTTCTTCATAACAGGAACATATTGTATAAGTAAATGTATTAGAAGTCATGATAAAAAAATCGGGTAACATAATAAAAGTTTTATCGGAAAGTATTTTTCGTAACAATTGGATTTGTAATGAACGTTGATGAAACTTGTTTCTTAAAAACCCTGTTTTCTTTTTATAAAGTATTTCAATAATATATAATGCGTATTTTAACTTAATATTTTTGAAATCTTTTTTAATTTTTTTTAATTTTCACAATCGAACAACTTGCCATTCTTCACTTTGGTATTTATCATACATTAAAACAGTATGTAGTATTTTTTTTTTCAATATACTAGATTGTTAGATTTATTCAACAGATGCATACTTTACTTTTGAAATACTTTACAAGCTAATCTCATTTTTTGTTAAAATAGTTATATATATACGACACACATACTCGTTACTGAAACTTTTTCGAAAGCTAACATATTAAGGAAGATGCTGAAATTTCAGATATCATAAGTGATAATGTTGTCAATTAATACGATGACTGCTGCTTTACTTGATGTACACGCTAACTCATCATTACTTACCGTTATCGACCAATGGTGGTGTCCAATATGTTCCGTCCAAACGGAAGATGTTCCTCTTTGTGAAATGTGTCAACAAATGTTTCTGCTACTAGTAGAAGATCTTCCTTATAATGATGAATCGAAATCAATCGTGTTTCGTTATCAATATGGACCAAATGCTAAAACTAATAATGTGCAGTGCGAGGCACATAACGCATCAAAGCCTATATCAGTAAGCCCTGCGTTTATAGGCATTAATAATTTAGCAGAAATCATGTTTTTTTTCTTCATTTAGGATGATAATGAAATAACGTTGATCAACTCGGATACATCAGCATCTGATACATATACGTCACTAACGGTTCGTGATCGTCGACATAAACACGAATCCGGTGCTGAAATCATATTTCAAAAAATAATTAAATATTGTAGAAGGTATTTGATAGCATCAATAATTTCGTTTTGTATTTATCGAAAAGAATGGTTGATTAATGTACACTTTTTTGCATTCATCGTTGATTACAAAAATCGAACATGCCGTTTGATAATGTGAAACGAGAAAGTTGAAGTTATGTTTTGTAACCTTTACATATAAGTCAAAAAGGAAAGACTATTACGTTGTATTTAAGTATTGAAGATATTCAATTAGACACTTTCTGATGTTTGTGCATTGTTTATATGCCTAGAATAAGATACATTTTGTCGATGGTCAATTTTCTCATTCAACACGATCTATCGGATCAGATTTATTTACACAAGTTGCCAAATAGCTACAAATATCAAACGTTGCTCCGTCATCGGATGATGATCGTAAATTACCATTGACAATATTTTCATCACCTGCACCTAGTGATATTGAACAAGGTGCTTTAGGCAATTGTTGGTTCGTAGCTGCTTTAGCTTTAATTTCTGAACGGTCTCGTTTACTTGAACACATTCAGCTTACAAAAACAGTCAACAATGAAGGTGTTTATCTGGTACGTATTTGTCACAATGGTTTGTGGAAAACCATTATTGTTGACGATTACCTTCCATGCACAAAACATAACCATATTGTCTTCGCTCAAGCCAAACGTCGTCAATTGTATGTTCCATTGATCGAAAAAGCATGTGCAAAACTATTCGGTTCTTATGCCGCTTTGAGAAGTGGAAATATGGATGAAGGTCTACAATTATTGACTGGAGCGCCATGTGATTATATTGATCTTAAATCATCGAATACTACACTCGACGGCGATATCATCCGGNAATATACTAGATTGTTAGATTTATTCAACAGATGCATACTTTGCTTTTGAAATACTTTACAAGTTAATCTCATTTTTGTTAAAATAGTTATATATATACGACACACATACTCGTTACTGAAACTTTTTCGAAAGCTAACATATTAAGGAAGATGCTGAAATTTCAGATATCATAAGTGATAATGTTGTCAATTAATACGATGACTGCTGCTTTACTTGATATACACGCTGACTCATCATTACTTACCGTTATCGACCAATGGTGGTGTCCAATATGTTCCGTCCAAACGGAAGATGTTCCTCTTTGTGAAATGTGTCAACAAATGTTTCTGCTACTAGTAGAAGATCATCCTGATAATGATCAATCGAAATCAATTGTGTTTCGTTATCAATATGGGCCAAATGCTAAAACTAATAATGTGCAGTGCGAGGCACATAACCCATCAAAGCCTATATCAGTAAGCCCTACGTTTATAGGCATTAATAATTTAGCAGAAATCATGTTTTTTTCTTCATTTAGGATGATAATGAAATAACGTTGATCAACTCGAATACATCAGCATCTGATACATATACGTCACTAACGGTTCGTGATCGTCGATATAAACACGAATCCGGTGCTGAAATCATATTTCAAAAAATAATTAAATATTGTAGAAGGTATTTGATAGCATCAATAATTTCGTTTTGTATTTATCGAAAAGAATGGTTGACTAATGTACACTTTTTTTCATTCGTCGTTGATTACAAAAACCGAACATGCCGTTTAATAATGTGAAACGAGAAAGTTGAAGTTATGTTTTGTAACCTTTACATATAAGTCAAAAAGGAAAGACTATTACGGTGTATTTAAGTATTGAAGATATTCAGTTAGACGCTTTCTGATGTTTGTGCATTGTTTATATGCCTAGAATAAGATACATTTTGTCGATGGTCAATTTTCTCATTCAACACGATCTATCGGATCAGATTTATTTACACAAGTTGCCAAATGGCTACAAATATCAAACGTTGCTCCGTCATCGGATGATGATCGTAAATTACCATTGACAATATTTTCATCATCTGCACCGAGTGATATTGAACAAGGTGCTTTAGGCAATTGTTGGTTCGTAGCTGCTTTAGCTTTAATTTCTGAACGGTCTCGTTTACTTGAACACATTCTGCTTACAAAAACAGTCAACAATGAAGCTGTTTATCTGGTACGTATTTGTCCCAATGGTTTATGGAAAACCATTATTGTTGACGATTACTTTCATTGCACAAAACAAAACCACATTGTCTTCACTCAAGCCAAACGTCGTCAATTGTATGTTCCATTGATCGAAAAAGCATGTGCAAAACTATTCGGTTCTTATGCCGCTTTGAGAAGTGGAAATATGGATGAAGGTCTACAGTTATTGACTGGAGCGCCATGTGATTATATTGATCTTAAACCATCGGATACTACACTCGATGGTGATAGCATCTGGACTAAACTATTATCTGCTTGCGAATCAAAGTAAGCTGAAAAAAATCTCTTGTAAAATGACTAGAAGGTTTATGTTTTAGATCATTGATTGGAACATCATCAGGTGGAACTGGTGTGAGTTCAGAAGAATATGCTCGTGTTCGTATTCATAATAATCATGCATTTTCTGTCCTTGCTGCGCATGCACTTAGCAATGGATTATCTCGATTTGTGCTCCTTCGTGATCCTCATTCTTATTCAAATTATCGAGAAGAATCAGTGACAGAAAGTGTTCTCAAGCAATTACGTTCAGTTAATCCTGCACATCGTTCTACAGGAGCTTTTTGGATATCATGGCCTCGATTTCTTCGGTATTTTTCATCATTAACTATCTCGACTTATAATAGTGATTATTTTGATATACGTGAGCAATCTAAATTTACTCGAGCGTCTACTCAATATATAATGACTTACCATTTTCGTGTACCAAAGTAAGTATACTGTTATGTTCAGTTTGATTGTTTTGCTAATTCTATATGCCATATTTAGAACATCATTCGTCACTATAAGTTCGATACATCATCTTCGTGATCGAACAACACGTAGTTCTCTTACTCAGTCATTTGTTCTATGTGATGCTGACGAATTAGCATTAACTGGCATTGTTGGTAAACGGAAAAGCATATTGATAGGTAAAAGTGGAGGCTTCACACATTGGACAGGTTCATTACAAGCTGGTTGTTATGTACTTCTACCTTTCTCAACTAGTTTCTGGCAAAATCATAAAGAAAATAGAAATTTTACTCTTGTCATATATTCAAGTAATCAACTTGATTTAGCTAAGAAAGATAAACCGGCAACATTTCTTGCTGATTGTCTGATTTCAGCTGTTATGAAAAATTCTAAAAAAGAAGCAGATCTGTCTGTTTGCATTTTTCTTATAAATATATTGGCTGAATAATAAGTTGCTTTCTTTTTTTTTAAGGACAAAGAAGCTAGCTTTTATACATCATCTGGTAAATTAGGATCGAAGATATTCATTGTCGAGAATCTATCGACAACAAATTGGCTAAGTTTTGACATGAATATACAACATGCACAAAATGTTCATTACTCTCGTCTCATTGACCTGCCAAACAAGAGTCATGATTGTATCCCACCACGACATCGTCAAGTGATATTTATTGCAGAATGGATTGAGAACCATGGAGAGTCGGCTAGTTTGAATTATTCGTATTTGTACAGACATGAAAAACAAGCGACTGTTCCAAGACCACCAATTAATATTTCTCAATACGATTTGCACTCACCGCGAGCGTTTTAGTTTCATTTATTTTGAAGATCAGGACATATTTGAATCTGATAATAAAAGTCGTTTAATTGATGTTGGAAATCAACACATTGTTTTCAATATTGCTCAAATAATATTTATTTCTTTATAGAATTACTTGTAAAACATATCATATTTCGACTTTTCTTTATATCATAAATAAAAAAGATGAGAACTAAGAATCTTCTCTTTTTAATAATAAACCAAGTCAAAATAAGATCTAGCAATTATAATATTAATATATTCTATTGTCAACTACTATTTTAATGAACAATGATCTTTGCTCAAAACGATCGTTGTTTCATCGCTTTGCATTAATCTGTCAGAGAGACAGAGAGGGAGATATGCATATATATCACACACTGACCGTCAATGTTTTTTTTTCAGGATTTCTGTATTCTAAGATCTTATTTGTAATTGATTTTATCCATGAATTTTTCATATTATTCTTTCGTTCGGTCGATTGTGATTATTGAGTTTTCATTCATGCTTATGGCGTATGTAATGATACAAACAAATATTAAAGTTTCGTTTTTTTTCTAGATAAAATACCCCATATGACGTCGGTCATTGTATTGTACAAATTGTTCGAATTCGAGCTGCTAAACAAATAATTAGATTGACGTTTAAAAATGAACGAATTCAAATTCTGAAAGAACAATATAAGATAAAAGATGCGATACACATTGATTTAATCGTTCAGTAAGCTTCCAAGCACATGTATCATTTTTCTCGATCAACTTTCGTATATACTGTCGGGTTTAAATCTAAACGTAGAATTCAATTAATTCATACTTTTCTATGTCTATCCATCTTAAAGAACAACACATGACTCTATTCATATAAGTGTATATGCAAACATTACTTTTACCCTGTTTTTTTTTCAATAGACGAAGAAGCAATAGTTAAAACAAGTGCATTGATTTTTTTTACAAAAATCTGCTCGAGCTTTGCTCGTAATAAAGGTACATAACTTTTTATGTGTGCATATGTACCTAAAACGTATACTTCTTAACATAACGCTATAAATTGATGATGTAATATTCGAATTAGAATTTTTTTTTCATGTGTCTCTTAATAGAAAATGTTATGCTACAAGATCATCAATGTAATGTTCAAAAACGGTGGTAGTGAGTTGTATTTGTAATGGATTCGATGATAAGATGTCAACTAAATGAGAAGTAAACTTTGTCAAACTTTCTCAAGTTACAATTTCGTTTTTTTAGTTTCAAGAATTCACTTGAGAATGTCAGAGAAAAGTGAGAATACTAAAAATCTGAAGTCTTGTACATATTTTATGTGCATGGCCGTGAAGTTTATGATGTTGACTTGTTGTTCACACGCAATAATTGTGCATCAAATTTTCATTTACTTGATTTTATCGTCCAGCAGTCTAATTATATTTTATGGAGTTGATATTCATCGAACAAGCTCGTGCTTTGATCTTGAATGCATATGTTTTCAATATAATTATTTTTGTCAAGGTAATTCGTCGTTGAAGCTTGAAGGACAAAAAAAAAAAGAAATATGGTAAAAAAATATAGAAATTATATGCTATTTAGTCAACAACTCTTTGATGAGAAATTGATATCATCATGTAATTTCAAGTAGATAAGCAAACAAAACTCTCACAAACTCGAATTTCAACTATTTCAAATCAAATTAATAATTAGAGGTATTTGTGGAAGATAAAAGTTGTCTAAATGACGGATGAAAAAGTGTTATTCACTAAAATGTGATACTTGGTGGACACAGCAAATTACAAGTTCGTATTTTTTCTTTTGATCATGTATTTATACTAAACGATCCAGTGACCTTCGAAGAAATGTATGATTGCTTAATTCGATAAATGGACATATTAAGATAATTAGTCTAGAGTTTTTGATAACCATTCAGGTATAATCGAAAGTAATTAAATCATTAGGATTCATTAAGAGAAATTGCTACTTGGTCTATACAAACAGGAAGTGGTGAATATGAAAGTTCTCTTAGGTACGTTGAATAGAAATACAAACTTCTTATTCACTTTTGCTCAATCAAAATAGATCGTTATTCTCATCGTTATCAGAAAGCGGGTGAAACGTTTCCAAACCGAACACTTCGACTGCGTCGTGCTCTATTTGTTCGCCAGACAACACAACTCTTGGAATGGCAGAATACAATAGTTACTATAAACGGTGTCGAATATACATTGGATGAACTCCTTGGCCATGGTGGTCAAGGTATGTGCTGTACTCCGTCGTTAACAGCTTGGCTTCCCTTTTTCATAACATGGAGTAATTCTCGAAAAATTGTGGACTCACAACATAGATTGACCTTTCTAAGAATCTTTTCGAAAATGTGATAATTATATGCAGAAGTTGTTTCCAAGTTATTTTCATGATCTAAAATATTGTCTGACTCACAAGAATGATACGAAATTCTCTGATATATTGCATTTTAGTATGATCCAAGACAATGTTTTCTTTTTTAAATTTAAATTGAACCTAAAAAAGAACTTTCTATGATTGGTATAACCAGTTTGAATTATTATCTTGTGAGAAATCTAATGATTTGTAAAGCGGCATTTCTATCGTTAGATGTGCGAGTGACTATATGACTCTATCGAACTGATTAATGCATTGTAGGAGCTGTTTACTCAGCGACTAGATCGGACGGGCAACGGTTCGCTATTAAAATGTTCGTTTGGGAGGAAAGTACATTGACAAGAATGCGTCTCCAGCATCCAAGTGCCGTTTCTTTTCTAAATGAATTACAATTGATGATGAAGCTAAAGCCAAAATCAAAAGAGTTTGTTGAATTTTACGATGTCGGCGTTCAAAAAGTCATAGGACTAGGTATGTAAACTTGAACTGGAATGATTGAATAGATTTTGACTATGCTTAGTACTTGGCTTCATCGTTATGGAACTTGGAACGGGTGATCTCCACAGTATGATTCAAAAGATGGCTGAAAGAAAGGCGCAGAATGCTTCCATGCGAGGCAGCAATAGCTATACTCACGCTCGTGACCGAAAATTCATCTGGCGACAACTGGTCGCCTGCGTCAAAACTCTACACAAGAAGGATATTGTCAATACTGATTTGAAGCCTAGTAACTTTATTACATTCGGCAATAAAATCAAGTTAGCAGATCTTGGTGTGGCCTATCAGATCAATAAAACAAGGTAAAATTCTTCACAAAAGATGCAATGAATCAAATAGGTATTCTCGTTTTAATAAGATGACCATCTAGCATTGTACTAAATTAGGAATGCTATCTGTTCACTGAGCTGAATACTCTCTCTTGAGAAGATCAGAAGATTGAACTCAATTAATATAGCTTATTAATTTTGTCTATTATATTACATAATCTTAAAAAAATGCACAGAAAAAAAGGAAGTTTACAAAAAGATGTTGATAATAGCTTCTCTATGCTACATGTCTGTTGTTGACAGAAGAGTTGTTTTGCCATAAAAATGCACACAGCAACATTTTAGTTTCAACAAGCGTTACCATAATAAAACAGTTCATTTTATATTTAGAAACAATCTGACTTGTTTCAACAAGAAGAATCTCAATACTACAAATAGAGAAATTGTGAGCACGTAGATTCATAAATTACATATTTTTGCGAGTCTGTTTCGATGGTACTCAAGAAAATTTTGAAATAGATTCATCAAATCTTCTATAGCTAGAAGAAGTCTAATAATCAGCATCAATCGTCACAAATAACTCCGTGTATTTGCAATGTTTTCACTGCTTCGTTTCGTGATTATGTCTAATAAAGTTTCAAATATTAGCATGCTTATAAATCAGTAGGCTTTTTCTCTATGAATTTTAAATTACCTAAGACAAGATCATTGAGTTGTTCTTGCTTGTCTACGAATGGTATGAATTGTCTTACTAGAAAATATTCAATCGATCGTCTATTTCTGGTTGATGGTGATCTTTTCTTCAGAATAAAAGATATTTTCATTTTTTAGACAACGGTACGAGGGCAACGGCACTCCAGGCTTCAGGTAAAGAAGTATTCATTGATTTTTTTGTTTCTATTATTTTTCAATTTTTCTCCTCGCAGTGCC
Organism: Rotaria sp. Silwood2; assembly: GCA_905329745.1. NCBI lineage: Eukaryota > Metazoa > Rotifera > Eurotatoria > Philodinida > Philodinidae > Rotaria > Rotaria sp. Silwood2. The sequence goes on along the minus strand of CAJNSZ010000176.1, from coordinate 12,751 downwards.
CCCGAAGTATTGCGTCCAGATAAGTATTCATATAGAGGTAGTCGAGTTTCTCGAAAAGCGGATATTTGGTCTTTGGGTGCTATTCTCTACTTCATGACATATGGAGTCATGCCAAATATGACCAATCAATATGAGATCGGATGCTCCGACGCCTCTGCTCCACCACCTGGAATGCACGCCACCAGCGATCCTTACTTACGAAATCTTCTTTGCCAAACATTGCAAATGAATCCCAAAAATCGACCTACTATCTTCCAATTGAAACAACATATGTATACTCTCTACTGAGCTTGAAACTCAGTAAATGTTTCAAGGAGACTGTCGTTCTCCTTTATTTTTTTATTTGTCTTGAACTTGGTATTACTATCGGAGTTCATTTTGCAGTCTGACTATAACGCGTACATAGCTTATTCTCAATTGACATAATAGCTAAAAGAAGCATGTTTTTTACATTATCAAAATTTAAGATTAAATAAATTATTTTCTTTAGTATATTTTAGAGTAGCTTAAGAAAAGTCTTTCTACTGGCAGGTGGAGTGCATCGATCAGTTGAAGATTTTTATTGAACTCGCACAGAAAAAACTAACAAAATCATTCTAATTGAAATAAAAAAACTGATATTGATAACGCGAAAATTAAGCTTGAAAATATTTTCAATACGGCTAAATCGGTTTCAGAAACACTCAAAATACATTCAGTTCAAGTAGTTGGGAACAATGCATTAGATTTTCGCTATTATTTGGTTTGTCCTAAAAAAATAACTATTAAATATTGAGAGTGAATATTAACTATGGGTAGTGACTTTTTGATGGGATTTGTTTTTCGTTTGTGTGTTTAGCGAATAGATGAAAAATGGAAAAATGTTTCCTGAACTTGGATGTTGTTAGTTTAGGCTAACATAGGCGAAAAAATAGTAGTACGAAAAGATTTATAATTAGAAACACTGAAAAAAAAGTTAAAAAAAATAAAAACAAAATATATCCAGCTCGACGGAGGCCTGGTCTTCGTCCCGAGCTGGATGAACACTAGAGCTTGAGATAGTATTCGCTTTAAACTCTAGTGACTAAGAGCCTCCAATAGATATTCGAACTAATATCAGCAAATATAGTTTAGTTAGAGGCGACGAAATCCCTCGGAAGTAAGTATGAAAGCTTGTTATATGCGTCATTGGCCCCATTGAATACAGAAATGATCATGTCGATAAATCGGTTACGATCTATGAAACAGACTCGGATCATTTTCTTTTTTTAGTTATAACTGTGAACACACATAATGATAGTTGTGTTCTAAAGTTGAACAGCCATTCTTCTAGTTTTTCTGCATAAGTTAGCATCTGTCACACAGCAACCAGCAAAAACAAAAAAAAACGGAAAAGATGAATTATAGAGCATAGTGAATAGAAAGAACATATGTTATCTGTCATTTTTTAGATCATTTTAGTATCGCAGCATTTCTATTCTTTCCTAGTAGCCATAGTATGTAATAAGATGGAGATGTGCATCAGTTAGATTAGCTCATCGTCAATTGTAAATATATATATCTGAGAAATAGCTCCTTTTATGATGACTTTGACTACTATGAAAGAAAATGTAGAGTACTCAGCAGAAAAAGAGTATTTGACAGCACTTCAAATACTTTTATATAAACTATTCAGAAAGGTTTATGGTGGTGCACTGGAAACTTTATCTACATATATTTTCGTTCGTAATAGTTCACATGTAGTCAGTCATTTTATTATACTAATTTCTCATGTTCGAAGTGCTAAACAAGTAATGACATTAACATCCAAAAATGAAGACATTGAAATCCTGAACGAACAAAGTAAAATTAAAAATGTTATCAATCATGCAACATGAAATAGTGTCAATGATGTACGTGAACTAATTCAAGTTCAAGGTGTTGATCTTTTTTGTTGATACTAGCTATTTCGTATCAAGCTTTCAAAAATCGATCCAAATAGTTGAAAGGATCGAACATAGCACAATTAAAAATATTTGCTCAAAATACATAAATGCAAGATGTTTTACAATTAGAAGGAAAAAAAACGTAAATCATATATTAAGTAAACAATCAAACATGAAGAAACACACAATGTAATTGAAAAACTGAAACAAAGCAAAAGTAGAGTTGACTAAATTGGCGTGAAATAATTATAAACGTAAACACATTTAGTCAAATAAATTCATATCTTTTATGACAAGAAAGTGAAAGAACTTTTTCTTGTTTTATAGAATAATTTGGTCAGAGAAGATAATATGAAGTATTTGTTCAGCATAATAATGATGTTCTCAAGAGTGAATATAATCGTAACACATGATTATTCAGCTTTTTATATTGAAATGCAATCTTTTCTCATCACTTTATTATTAACTGCAAAAATCGTTAAAATATTTTTCTCAGTTGGGATAGATATTTATCTGAAGGTACGGTTAGTATTATCAACTGAAAAGTATAGGATTCTCTTATACTCCTCATATAACAGCATACTCTGATACATAAGTATATTATTGTTGATTTGAAAGCAAACAAATAGCTTAGAATCGTATTTAATTTGGTTGTATTGATCTTTTTAACATATGAAAACATACTTTAATCATTTTTTATTGATAAGATACGAAAAAAACACGATCTCTTCTAATTACTATTCATAAATGTTCTTTGTTCTATTTGATACCTTTTACAAAATATAGGTCAGTAAAAAAAAACCTTTCATTCATTCATTCATTTTTTTCTTATCAGATTATTCTCATTCCTACTATATATTTCGATGCACATTTGTTTTTATTCTCATTACAATAGTAAATGTCCATGGTAAGGTAGTTTATGGTGAGCAGTACTATGCAGTAGTAATGTCGAAATAGGTAACAGTTTCTTTTTTTTTTAGTATATGATTTGATATTAATAAGACAAAATCATGCCAATATTGAATAGCTATCTGCATTTTTTTTTGTCATAAATAGTTTTTATTCGGAATCAAAAAAAGAGATCAAACAGAGTTGTTATTGTTGTTGCATAATAGGACAGAAAACTTTGTACACTTTTTTTAGATTTTCATATTTTCTTGGATGAATGGATGACTCTTAAAGAGCAAAACCTGATTATATTTATGTAGTTGCATATATGAATATTACTTTTCTACTTGCTTTTTTTAATCATTGTTTTTTAATATACACAGAAGCAACAATCATGAAAAGTGCGTTGATATTTTGATAAGAATCTGTTCGAGCTTTGATAGAAATAAAGATATATAAATTTTAATGCATGCAAGAGATATCGTTACAGATTAACAACCAAATATGTAAATTAGAATTTTCTTTTATGCATCTCTTGAAAGAAATATATTATGGTGTAAATGATTTCCTATGACAAAAAACGATTGTTACTTATTTAGCTTAATAAAAAATTCCGAATTTATCACCACGTTTTTCCTATTTCTATCTGTCTTTGAGAACTCTTAATTAATGCATATTTTTCTCAATCTGATTCATGTCTACATGAGATAGGCAAGTTAGAATGTTGGTTTTTTCTTCACTCGTACCGACAACTACACCTTTGATTAAGTTTCAACGAATTATGTGAAACTGAATTTTGATATGGCATTCTGGGTGAGAGTTAAAGTGAGTTCTGGAAAATACATACAAGAGCTTCATCGAAACTCAATGAATGGAATCGACTTCGATTAGGTGACAATAGCCTGAGAATAGAGCGTAGCTTTCTATTCTCCATTTTCTTGTTCTAGCTCTAATTCAAATGTCTGATAGTATTCTCAATAAAAATAAAATTAGATGCATCTGTCAATATATGTTAGGACTATGTCACTTCTTATTGGTATGTCTTATTTCTAGAAGCAACTCATCAGAACGCGAGCTTGAATAGATTCACCTGGAAATCCGAACACATTCCAAGGTCTTCGTTTTGAACTTTTCAACATTATGTATAGTCAACGATTTCCGAAATAGACATTTTTTCATGTCAATATTTTGATTGTCGGCAGTATACTTTCGACATTGTGCAACTTTTCTGTCCCTATTGCTTCTTCATAACTGTAAAACACTCAATCAATCTTAATAGTTCTGTTTATATTCAAACAATCCTGTCAGTAGCGAAACGCATGGTTGGTTCGAGACTGTTGGAGTTGGGCGGAGGAGAAGGGGCACTATAAATAGAAGCCAACGTTTTTTTCGGATAGAATGCTAGCAAATTTGTTCCACTCTCCTTGGTAAAACGAAGATTTTCGTTGATTGAGGAGATGAAAGTGTCATCATCCTCTTCACTTTGTTAATCTCGGTAAATTATGATAATGATGAATGGAAAAATAAGTTTGGAGTTTCGCTCATCAATGAGAAGTTATTAACCCGTGATCGGTCGATACCTGTCGGAACACATTGAGTGACATTATTTGATTTACAATCTAATGACACAAATATAGAAAACTAGGCATTATGTTTCCGTTTCCAATCTCTCTCGAGTTATCGTTCATCAGTCCACTGCTCGTTCAGTTTGTACATTCTCATTTTTAGGATGAATTCAACAGCTGCTCAGTGGCTCTCGGTAGATTGGATCCATTCCATCATTTTTCACATAGCAACTTCCATATTTCGTTTAGTTTAGTTTGTACAATTATGATCGACCAGTTTTTGAAACATTGAAATCATCCTTTTAGTGTATTTATTTTCTGCTCTCAAAACGATTTGTATTGTGTAGTGAAGTTTTGTTGTAATCACAAACACATGTTTCTAAGCGCTATTACCTTGAAACAATAAGATATGCATCTAGCTCTCCAAAACTGATGAAAATGTACTCCAAAAATTGATTGATTTTCGACCGTCTAAACTCTAGTTTCTGTCAGTTCATAAAAATTCTGCAGGGCCACTTTCAATTGAGCTATTAGAAGTGGTAAAGCAAAGAAAAACTTCTATTGATGATTGATTCTGATTCGGCCCGATAGCTATCGTTGTCTTCTACGAAATCTGGCAGAATCATTAGATACCAAGGTTGATATTGACCATGCTGAGCTTTAAACATCTATAGTAACCGGCGCTGCGAAAATCGCTTATCTTCGCTTCGGCGTACATTTTAAACAATTGGTACATCCCTAGAAATGCCACAATGAAAACTGAAATGAGAAATAATATTCTATTGTCTTTCTACGAGATACTCTTGCAGATTTTTTCGATGGCTAACGACGATTATATTGAGGTCAATCGACAATTGTGGAATGCCAAAGCGGAACTTCACTTCGATACGCCTTACTACAATGTGAAAGAGTTCTTAGAGAACAGGAAATTTCTTTCATTGTCGCATATCGAATTGGATTTGCTCGGCGATGTCACTGAGAAGCGTATCCTTCATTTGCAATGCCATTTTGGTTTGGATACGATGTCTTTGGGCCGACTCGGTGCAAAACAAGTGGTTGGCGTTGACCTATCAGATGTAGCAATCGGCAAAGCTCGACAATTGGCCGAACAAACAGGTCTCAATAATCGAGTCCAATTCTTATGTTGCGATATCTACGAGTTGGATCAACATCTACCTGCTGACGATAAATTTGATTTTGTCTTTACATCGTTTGGAACTACCAAATGGTTTCCTGACCTACGAAAATGGTCGCAGTTAATTAGACGCTATTCGAAAGCGAATGGTGCTTTTCTCATTGTCGATTTTCATCCAATACTTTGGACGTTCGATGATAAATTCGAACAGATAGTTCAATATTCCTATTTTAATCAAGGGCCAAGTGAGTGAGAAACGAGCCTCATCAATAGGATCATTGATTATCGTTTTTCTAGTTGTCGAATACAGCAAAGGAACTTATGCTAATCGTGATGCAACAATCGAGAAGAAATCCATTCGATGGAATCACAGTTTAGCCGA
>CAJNSZ010000175.1:55969-191588 GCA_905329745.1 Rotaria sp. Silwood2 | reverse complement strand
CTGGAGTACGGGTGGAGTACAACTGGAGTACAGCTGGAGTACGGGTGGAGTACAGTTGGAGTACGGGTGGAGTACAGTTGGAGTACGGGTGGAGTACAGTTGGAGTACGGGTGGAGTACAGCTGGAGTACAGCTGGAGTACAGTTGGAGTACGCACTCTAGGAGTCTCGCTTTTTCCCCCTTGACATTAACACAATGGTATTCGACGTTCTGAATCCATATATTTAATCGTACTATTTTTTGTTTGAAAATTCATCTCAGTACGTTACGTAACGTTTTGCCAATAGATCGCTTGTTAACATGGAACAGTTCCAAGGATTTATTACTTCCCTTGTATCTACTTAGGGAATAAGGCCTTTTTTCTTTATTCGTTATCGATCAATATTTTGCCCACAAAATCCGCACAGTTAGATGGTTTCGACTAAATTACAAGTCTAATAGAAATATGTTTACGTACATATTCGATGAAAGCTGCAAATTTTTCTCTCCTACCATTCAGCAGATAAATCAGTTAGAAGTTGTAAAAAGTGAGTGTGCATTACCTTCGTTTTGATCTTTAGTAATGGCATAGTTATCGACAGGTGAGAACCTCTAAAATATTCTCATATGCTTGTGTAATAGAGAAAGAGTTGTATTGTCAACAATTCGTCTACTTAGATATCAACTTGTTACTGATAACGCAGGGAGAAAATGTCACTCGTTAAGACCTTTATCAACTTTCGCAAGCATCAACGTCGTCATTGTGTTCTTTTGTTATTTGAAGGCTATCTCTGTCCACATCATCATCATCTCGAGTATAGCATCTTGGCTTGAATTATTTGCGGCAGTCTAAAAGTGCGCATATTTACAGGTTGATATTCGCAGGATATAGTTTAACAAATTCTCATTGTAGTAAGTAATGAAGTTGATAGCGATGAATACAACAAAATCTTTTAAAACCTCTCAAAAAATTCTGGTAACTTTAGTTTAAAAATTCATGTTCTTAGTTACGACATTCAATGCAAAGGCAAGAGATTATTTTGATCAATCAACTTTTAAACAATTTGAAAGTAGTTGAAATGAAAACGAAGGATTTTCACTAACTATAATTGGGCGTATCAAGTTAACATCAAAAACATTGTTTTTTTTATCTTCTATCCAGAAGTCTTTTCAAGTTTTCTTGAAAATTGCAAAAATAGGAACGATGGATGAACACGTTACCATTGATATTATTAATCACTTAACAGGTATTCAAACGCTTTTCTAAAAACAACTTACCGAATGTTGTTTGAAGTAGCGAAGATTAGAAAAATTTTCTAGGAATGTCTATTGAGAGTTCCATCAGTGATTTTTGTTTTTTGAACTCATATTTGATCGAAATATCAATGTTTCAAAACATAAGAATTTTTGATGTTTTGAAGTATTTATATCTCGGTCAAATCTCAATAAAAAGAAGAATCTTTTGGAGATCGTACTAATTTGAATATCCTCTACTTATGAACAAAATATAAATCCAAAAGAATGAAATCACTAATAAGACCTTTACTAGACGTCCCTAGCTAATGCTCTAAATTTCTGCCGTTCCAGAGAAAGTCGGCAAACATTTTTGATCAAAGCTCATAGAAAAAGACTTTTTCCATAAAAGTAGTTGAATGACCAATGATTTATTCAATATTAATCTTTGTAGTGTATATATCACAAAGTTTTGAGTTCATTCAGAATATTGTTCATACTTTTCAAATAAAGATGAAACTGTATGATTTCTTTTTCTTTGTTTGTTACAAACAAATTTTATATGTAATCTTATTGCAAAGAGCGAACTTCAAATCAAAACAACGTACGATGCAAAAGTAATGGCACAAAATGTTGACTCTTACTTTTCTTTGACAGAAGGGTGCTCAACGAAAACTTTTGCTGGTAGAAGATAGAGCTATTTTTCCTCTTTCAAATCAAATATAACTTATTTTTATAAGACTTTTATAAACGGAGCGACACAATGAAAAAGAGAGACACCTTCAAAACAAAATCGCACGTTTCGTGAAATTTAGAAAAACGGCGTATCGTGTTGATTCTTGTATATGTTGAATAACTCTTCGATAAATATATTTTGAAAAGAAAATCTTTTTATCGGCTGATAGGAAATCTTCTCCTCTTTCGAATGGTGTATGATATATATTTGTCACGTATTTATAAATGAAATGAGACGAAGAATGAAGAGAAATACTCGCATAATAAATTTTTGTAATATTTATATAAATTAGTCAAAAACATCTTTTTATACAACAATTAATTCGATTGTTGTGTGCTCATTAAAAAGCTCTTGTGAAATGGTAGTCGCTTCCACTTTCATGAGCCTGCTAAAAACTGCTTGTAAAACGACACTTAATTATAATTAACTACCATCTACCAGACATTTTTGACTAATTCGTACAAAAATTACAAATTTATTATACGAGTATATCTAACGGGTGGCGCAGAATAAATTATACTGTTTGTATTTTGAATATTTTCCCATTTTTCTTCATATGATTCAAACACTTTTTTTATCAAAAGATAGCGCTTGAAATTCTCTACGAAAATGGAAATGACTGAACCCAAAAACTATTCTAGATATATACGAAAAAAGATAAAAAATAAAAACATGAAAAAACCTGGAAAAATTAACCGACTGTGCACAACGAACGGCCACACTTTGCGTCCCATTTATATCATTTCGCCCTATTAAAAAAACAAAATATACCAAAAGATGCAGCGTGAAAAGCTCTTCAATTTACACATGACCGACTATTTTAGTGTTGCATTTTTTGTTTTCAAAATGGACGAAATTTTGAGCGATCAGATTTCGACCGTGCGAAAATGGAATGTTTTTCTGATACAAGCTGAGTTCATTTTTTTAATTTCATCGTGTCATTGCTTGATATGTTTTTTTTTCAAAAGAATAAAATATACCACAAGATGCAGCGTGAAAAGCTCTACAATTTACAAAGAACAATTATGAAAAGATGAAATAGAAAAAAACGAATTCAGCTTGTACCAAAAGTGTACGCCGTTCTTGAACGGTCGAAATTTGTTCACTCAAAACTTTGTTCGTTTTGAAAAAAAAAATTACAACTATAAAATAATTGGTCGTGTATAAATTGAAGAGCTTTTCATACTGCATCTTTTGGTATATTTTGTTCTTTTAATTGAGCGAAGTAAGTGATGAAAAAATTGGATGCAAAACACTGCCATTCATTATGCCCAATCGGTTAATTTTTACAGTTTTTTATATATCTTCACTTTTTATTCTTTTTCAAATATATCTAGAATAATTTTCGAGCTCAATCACCTCCAGTTTTGTAGAGAATTTCAAGCGCTATCTTTTGATTAAAAAAAGTATTTGAATCATATGAAGAATAAAGAGAAAATATGCAAAATACAAACAGTATAATTTATTCTGCGCCACCCGTTATTAATTCTTCGTCTCATTTCATTTATGAATATGAAACAAATATAAATCATACATCATTCGAAAGAAGAGAAAATTTCTTATCAATTGATAAAAACAAATTTCTGTTTTATAATATATTTGTGATAGAGATATAATGATCCATATGTTACACTGTAATTCTATAGAAAAGGTGCGGATTTATTTTGAGGGTGTCTCTCTTTTTCATTGTGGTGCTCCGTTGATAAACTTCTTATAAAAATAAGTTATATATGATTCAAAAGAGGAGGGAAAGTTCTGTCTTTGGGTAAAAAAAAAGTTCTCTTTCAGTAACCTTTTATCAAAGCGAAGCAAAGGTCAACATTTTGTGCCATTACTTTTGCATCGTACGTTAGATCTATGAAATCTAATGTTTATTTTGTAAGAAAATGAAATCAATTTATTAACATTTAAAATATCTTATATGAACTTTACAAAACTTTCTCTGCAAATTCTTCGCTTGCCCGGACATTCAATGGCACCATCAAAATTCAGAAAAGCTCGACTTTGACAAAATTTGTGATGTTAAAAATCTTACGAGAATATTCACAGAATTTTTCCAACAAAAAATAAATGCATTTTCATACCATTTGAATTTTCGGAACAATTTATATTTGTAAATCTTTCGATTGTTCACCAAAACAAACAGAAATGGAAAATTAGGATTAGCAAGACATGTATTGATTTTGATTCTACTAGTAATAGCTATTTTCAATAATATAGCAAATTCTAAATTACTGTTTGAAATTATCGTTCAGCAATGAATGTTACATTTTCATTTTCAATATTTCCATACTTGAACACTTTCATCAAATAATGATGTTACAAGAAAATCACATACAGTTGGGCTTAAACATTAACCTAACAAGATGATTTGAATGTGAATGTGATTGTGGTCCAACAATCGACTAGAACCCAAGTCACACGTATACCCACACCCTCCAATACCGACAAATGAGTGCCTTCTGTTACTTTTTATTATGTTTATTTTTTATTATTGTTCTTGTCTACTTAAAAAAAAAGATTATTATGGCTAAAATATATTTCGAGGCAATGTATTAGTTTAGGGTTAGTATTATGAAAACTTTCTTAAATATTAGCACTATATATAATAGGTACCATTTTATTCTGTCACTAAGCATGAAATAATAAAAAATGGTCAAATTATTTTGAATAATTATAACTCGGAACTTTGGTTACAATATCGTCATCATCTGTAACACACGAGACACGTAGTGGATCAAACATGTAATTTTCCATACCATTTCTTGCATTATAGGGATGTAACTCTATGACGGAAAAGATAACGAAAAGAATCGATTTTAGCAAGAAGAAGATTATTAATTACTGATTATGCTTACTACTATCAAATGCTAAAATAGCTTCGGACGCTTGGTCAAATGTTTTTCCCACCACTTCTGGCCATTCTTTTGTTCCCGACATGATTGAACCCTATTAATATACACAAAAGAGACAAATAACCAATAAGCTGCAAAAGTAATTTGTAATTTTCTTAAAATCTTTTATTATTTCTTGTCTCTTCTCTGATTGTTTGGTTTTTGACTGCTCTATCTGATACAGAAATAAAACTCGTGAATCTATAGAGGATCACGAAAATTTTAATAACATACCGAAAAATATCATCTTAATTCATTAAGCGAGATTTTATATTGTTGCCCTGTATGCCTCCTTAGCTGTGTCTGCCTCATAACTTCTGACTGTCCAAATAAAAAGCTCTGAAAATTTGCTTTCAAAGAGTAATTCTCCTTATGGTTGATAGTAGCTACTTACTTACGTGAAACGAAATCGACAGTGAAAATACACTACGAGAGACACTGGCTTTTATACAGCAAATCGCTACGTCAATTCAAGCAGAACAGTAGTAGCGTAGTTACAAGAGAAAAAAAACATCACCTGTGTTCCTATCGCATTTTATTAGTGGAGCAGCAACAAAATTCGGCGGTCTCAGCGAAGAAAAAATACTTTTTTTCGATCCCACATTCAGAACGAAAGAGAGAAACAGTTGTATGTCACCCTTCATTTTGTATCCAATTACGAATGAATGCGAGAGCAAGCGTTGAATGTATGATACACTAAAAAATATTAACTATCTTATGACATATTGATGCTTGATACGATTATTCATTATTTCAATTCAGACATTGGAAGCACATTCTTGTGAGAAATATGATCGATACATATTGAAAAATTCTTTCTCCGTTATGTCAATCAAATGTTTAAGAGATGAGACATAGATTCACTCGTTTCTCGAGCGTTTACTGTATTTGTAATAAGGTTTTGAAGTAGAATAACTATACAAAAGTGGTGTGTGATAGACTGGATTCGTAGTTTTGTTTGATGAAAAGTTTGTTAACAATGTCATAAGCATCAGCTAACATATGTGTTCTACTGTGCAAATGCTAATTATATATTTTTTGCTGCAGAACGGCCAAATGAAAACACTCACGGCAAAAGACAGCGTTTCTTCTATATTAAAAATATTGATTTAGCATTGTGCAATCATTTTTTTATCAGCTCGTAGTAGACTTCTCGTATTCAAAACCGTGTAAACAGAAATATAAACAATATAATCTCTCTTTCATGTATCAGGACTGGTAATGAATCGAACTCTGTATAATTTGCTCTTTTTCTTCTTCTTCTAAACAAGAGCGCATTAGCTTTACGTAAACAAACAACGTGTATACCCCCTGCCCCTCTCTCCCTTTAGAGCAATCACCCGTAACTGCTTCAGAGTTACTGGTTAATGATTTTCTTTCTCCATATTTGTTATCGAGATGAATATGAATGCATAACCATAATATTGCCAATATTTTTATTTTTCTTCAATTGCGATGCCTACTTTTTACGATCGAGGAATATTGTAGACATTGTTCATGTAGAAAGACTCCCTTCCTTTTCTTCTTTATTTAAAAGTAATTTTATTTAACTTTTTGATGAATAAAATTGATCTTCTTTGGGAAATATGAACACTTATGATAAAGTGAACAAGCACAAGAATAATTAATATAATTGCCAAATCTATCATACCTTTATTCATTCTTTTCCTCTATCTATATATATATTATATTACTGGTACGAACAGAGCAGTAAAATCTGGGCTATTTTTTCTTTTCTTTGTCGGTATCAATGTTATCGTTTTGTCTTACGCATTGTTGTTTATTAATCGTGGATGTTATTTTTTTGGTTGATTTGTAGCATATTTCTTCTATTTAGAACGTATTATATTGTTGATCTTCTCACATTCTTTAAGTAGCATACAAGGGGTCTCAAAATTATAAGACCTCCCATTGAGTTTTGAGAATAGTAAAGATTTATTCAACTAAAGAAGGCTTCACTCCCAATCTAATGCCATATTCATGGACACATAGTAACAGTTTATCATGTGCCATATTGCTTTGAATTCGATCAATTAGCATCAATGAATAAATTCAAATACTTTTGAGTCTTCTCTATCTCATAATTATACGACCCCCACCTTCTAAATATAAAAAAATTGAATTAATGCTAACTTTACCAACTCAAATGATTCTTTTAAGGATCCATTCGAAAGAGGAGACATTCAGCTATATGCTGAAAAAAAAATAGATTGGCAAATCGAGAAAAAAAAATTTTCTCTTCTTCAATGTAATAAAATTAAATTTAAAATAGACCATTGGATAGAGAATTATAATTTGCATAAACCATATCTATATGTTTTGACAAAAGACTTGCAAGTTCTTACTAATTATGAAAAGATATTAGAAATATTTCTTTTCTTAAAGATTATGTAAAAAATGTCTGTTTTCGTAAGAAAAGCCTCTGATCTCATATAAAAAAAAGCATATAATTTTTTTCCAAGGACATCAATAAAAAGAGTGTCAAATTCTGCACAAGATAGGTTATTTTGCCCTTTTCGTAAATCAGTTCGAAAAAATTTGAAAACATGGTCTCACAAAGTAGATAATGCGATGTCTCATTCTGCTGGAGGAAATAAAATATGTTGACGACATCCAAAAAGACATTTTTTCAAGTCTTTTGAAATTAACGTTTGACAAGGGGAAAATAGCCTATAATGTGCAGAATTTCTTGCTCTTTCTATTGATGTCATTAGAAAAAAAAAGTTAAATGCTTTTTTATGCGAAATCATAGGCTTTAACTTCAAAGTCTAGTGTCAACACATATATATGGTCTATGCAGCTTTTGATTCTCTATCCAATGGTATTTTTAAATTCAATTTTGTTATATTAAAAAAGCGAAAATTTATTTCTCTCGAACTATATAGTGATAATTTTGAGATTTAACTTTTCTAACATTTAATTTCTTAAACGATAGGAAAGTTAAATTAGTCTTCGCTAATGTATTTTTCTTTCAGCATATAACTGAATATCTCCTCTTTTGAATTGGTAAAGTCAGCATTAATTCAATATTTTTTATATTTAGAAGGCGGGGGGTCTTATAATTATGTGAGACAGAGAAGACTCAAAAGTTTTTTGAATTTATTCATTGATGCTAATTGATCGAATTCAAAGCAATATGGGACATGATAGACTGACACTCTATGCCCATGGATATGACATTAGATTGGGAATGAAGCCTTCTTTAGTTGAAGAAATCTTTATTATTCTCAAAACTCCAAGGGATCGGGGGAAGAGGCGGTCTTATAAGTTTGAGACGTCCTGTACTATTCTAAGTATTGTCTATGTTGTCGTATTTGTTGATTGACGGCTGAAGGAGGATATTGATTCTCTTATTTTTCTATATTGGTAATTCATTTCATGACCAATTGGATAGCATTTCATTGGGTCAAATAAAACGTTGCTATTTTGTTTTGTGATGATATTGTACAGTATCAGGGTTATTTTTTTCTTCATGTTGTTCTATTACTTTATCATGTTTTTTTATTCAATTGATCAGTCCGACTTTAGTTTCACCATTATAAACTGCTCTACATTAACAATCTATTTGGTAAATAACTGACTTTGATTGTGAGTAAAATTTAATAATAAGATTGGATTTAATTTCTTATCATATAAAAAGTAAAGTTTGATGTTCAATATCTCTGATCTTCTTTACAATACTTTCATACCTAGTATGTATAGAAGAGAGAAACAAACTATTATTTCATTTTTCTTTTTGTCTTTTTCTTGAGTTGTTTTGTTCGTTTAATGTTTTCTTTTTTTAGATTTTGCTTGAATCAGAATTTTTTCTTCACACTTCAGATATTGAGAATTGGTGAAAATATTTCTAACATATCAGAATAATATAATATGTTGACATGTGAACAAAAACAAACAAATTTTTTTTAAAAACTTTTAATCGTGATTAACTTGTAATTGGTTAAATATTATTCGTGTTTTTCGTTTTTAATTAGAGAATGCATCTTATATTTTACATAAAATACACAAATAAACTTACAGTGCATAAACGATCGCTTAAACCTATACGAAATAGTATAATAAAAACTGAAAAAAAAATAGAATAGGATGATGTATAGAATTGTTATAACCGAATTATCTTTTTGCCTTGGTTTTCTTGGTCCACCTACAAAAAAATTTGCAAATAATTCGAAAAATCTAAGAACAGATATTACATGAAAGAAAGTCATAGGACATCTCAGAAAAAAAGAAAAGAAAATCTTATCACATGTTGTAACTTAGCCTATTTTTGCCGATATATGAACAAACAACAATCAACGAACCATTTAAGTATTACTTAATAAAGTTTAGAGAATCAAAGAATAGTCAATTATAATGATTGATTATTCTAGGAAATGGTAAGGTGTGAGTGTAAGCCTTTAGTTCAGCTGAACCGACACTCTGCATTATTTAATAACCGTGATTGAAAAACTACTAATACGAACGACAAACGATCGAAACTTGCAATTTACTTTTCATGCAAAATAATATGAGAGCTATGCATTTTGTCGAATTCTGCAAAGTAAACTTTCATAGAAAAAATGCTTAATTGTGAAGATGTTTAACAAAAATGTGAACAAGTCAATATTATGATGATGATTTGCTACTTTGGGATAAATAGTTTACTTCGATATTGAATTAAAATTTTGTTTAATAATGTTTATTAAGTGTTTAATTTAATTAATGCTTGAAAGGAGCACACGCTGAAATTTCAAACAGTAGAAGAAAATTATAATCGCACAATAGAGCTGTGCTTGAAACATGGACGAACTGATTATCCTTTGCTTTGAAACAAACATCAATACAGTATATATAGGTATTGTGATAAGATCTTTGTCCGGAAAGTATTGCACTCATTTACGGTAAATCAATACTCTTCTAATAGTAACATAGAAACATTTTAATAATCAACAATCGCATTTTTCATGAAATAATAATTGATTGAATGTGCGATTTTGAGCCAAGAAAGACAATGACATGTTGTTGTCCTTTAGAAGCCCAGTGAAATACCTTTTTTATGTATACTTTGTTAGAATCAATAATTGTGAAAAGTTCAGAGAAAATAACGAAAAAAATAGTCAAGCATACCAGAGAGAAAACTAAATGTTGAAAATATGACAAAAAGAACCTAACTATTCGAGAATGTTCATTGACTTTGATGATTAATGACACTCCGACTTTTCGTATGAGCTTGTGTTTCTACCATATGTCCTTTCAGATTAAAAAATAAGGTCTGTATATAGTGTCGTAATATTGTAGCTAAAATGATGAGAAAATATGATCTGTTTACTGCACAAAAAACAGTATTGAATTAATTGTAGATCATAAAACACTGAAAATGATAATAAGCTCAAAAAAGACTATACGTATGAGAAAATAAAATATTTCGACATTCTCTCGATGGTTGATCATCAACACCATATTGGCACAATATAGCTTGCTTAAACATTCTATTGAAATGTTCTTCTCACTCTAAAGTAACGACATAGCATTATCTGTAAAGGTCGTGTAATAGAACGTCGGATTTTTTGGATAGGTTGTGCTGACATGTCAGTTTTTACAATATCTCTGTTTGTCTAGTTGCAAGATTTTCTCAGTAAAGAAGTGCGAAAGTTCCCTTACACCTTCAATTCATTAGACCTTCTCGAAAAAAATAAATATTACAAGTCGGGAAAAACTAAACACATGGGACAAAATAAAAACTGTATAAACAATGCCTATTTTAACATAAATTTTCATCTTAACCGACTCTGCATCAGTTGGATGAAGGAATATCACGCGAATAGATAGAAAGAGTGAGAAATAATTTAGTTCCTTTTTTCCATCATTAAGATATGCAATCAAATTATGTTACTATCAATGATATGTTCATAATTGATCACTCTAAGATGATTTTATTTTTTATCATATGTATTTGACATAGGATATTGTGCAGAAACTTTCTTTTTCATTTTTATTAGATTAACAGTTGATTCACAAATAATGGTCCTTTTAGTACTTTGACTAGAATTATTTTTCTCTTCAATCTTTAAATTGACTTATTTTTCCGAAAGATGCGCCATCGAGTTTTGTATACAACTGAAACCAACTCATTGGTATAGAAATCGAATAGGAAAAGTTAATCAAAGAATGTTGAACATGTATAAATGGTATGTATGAGTACGGCTGACATAAAGGCTCACACTTCACCTGTACTCTCAAGTTGTGCTGGTTTGTACATTTTTGAATGGTCCCTCCGGCAAGATGTGGGGTTTGCAGGACTTAACAATGATCAAGAGTTGTGCCCCCGCAAAAGCCCAAATTTCATTTTCTGTTGCTGATTTTTTTTTGTGACAATTTGGACCAAATCGAAATGCGTGTTTGTTTTCTTCGAAAAGTATAGTATTCTTTGGTCATGAGAACCAAAATACTAGAAGTTCTCAAAAAGAATGTGTTTTTTTTTGCTTGCTTCAAATTTTCTAAAGTTTGCCAAAATCCAACGAAGCAATATTTCTTTGTAACGATAGAAATGAACGTTCCGATTCGATCGAAATCGATCTAGAAAAAGTTGCATCTTACTCTAGTTTATATATCTTGAAGAGAAAAGAAGAATATTTCGACTTTCTTCTTGAAAAGTTGGTTTTGAGAAAAATATAAAATTTTATTCTCTTTTTAGAGTTCTGATTTTTAGTGCTTCTACATATAATTATCAGGAACTACACTATAGTGCATCGATTAGGTGTGGACATCTTTGATCCACTGGAGTACATTTTTTTATATATAACGTCTCTAAAGTGAAAAATTTTCATTTCGATATTGTTCGATGAAGGATAGTTGGGTAGTTGTTAAAGATAAGAAGTCATGATTGAAAAAGGGGTGAGGTCCCTTTAAAAGCTTTACATATATTCGAAAAAACAAACTAGAGTTTTGTCGATAACAATGAAAAAAGATTTATATAATCATGTTTTATTCCAAACTAAGAAGAATTATACATATCTGGCTTGAAAATAAAAATCACTGAGTGAATTATATTTTTAAAGTAAATTAAACATTAAGATAATTTATGAAGGTTAACACTTTCTGTTGTCACTATAGCAAGTAAATTAGTGTTTAATTCGATTATATGAGACGAAATTTTATATTTCTCTTTTTTGAAGTACTTTTTCATCTGAAGAAATTTGCAAAAAAGTAGATGTTTCTGACTTTATTACTATCCATTAATTGCTACTTAGGCAACAGCGTCGAATACTATGGTGTGCAAGCGTAGATACACCTTTCACTGGTCAAAGTGGTTTAAGTGTTATTGCTGAGCACAATCGAAAATATCTCTTATGATTTTGATCATTTCCTATAACGAATACTACTGAGTATTATTTGATTAAACATTATACTTATTTAGAGGAGAAAAAAATAAATTTATTGAGTTGAAATTAACTTATTTGTTGTTAAAATAATCGAATAGCATTATTAATTGAATTGATATGTTCTTTTGTTGCATCTTATTCTTAAAGAAATCTATTGATTTTATCTTGTAATCCATTGAATTCAAGATATTGTTGGGTGTGGGTGGGTGATATGCGTGCAAAGAAGACCCACTCCAGCACTCTTCATGATGATACCATGCTAAAAATAGCAAATTGGAAAAATGAAGGACGCACTTATGTGCAAAGAAGTATATTTTCATAAGGACGATTGTTGATTCTTTGTAGATGCAATGAGAAGAGAGAAAAAGAAAAAGTGAATGTGATGGTATCTCACGCAAATATTGTTCTCGAATGAGCTGTTTTATATACTTAAAATAAAAGTATTTTCTCAATGAATATGGTTTATGTAAAAAAGAAACCGTGAAAAGCAGACTTTAGTCAATTCAAATGGCAATAGTTTTATAAGAGTTTTAATTACAATAATGATTAAAATGAAATTAATCGATTAGAATCATATAAAATCTGAAATATCAGACTCTAATCTAATTTATCTGGTTTTCTTCTGACATTGAACGAATGTGGGTGTGAAGGCGTTCTGTAATTCACACCCTCAAAATGTAAATATTGATTGCGATTCAATTATTCAACACAAATATTACAAAAAAAACTCGCAAAATATATAATCTACACGATTCAAGTAGCTGTTTCTATTGCTGAATTACTCTTAGTAGTGTGCATTATTGGCTGAAAAAAATGAAAATTGGCAATTCAGTGTTTTTTTTTAATACCATGATGGAATCAGAGGAACAGAAAAAAAAAACTTGTGCTGCATTGTAATCAAAATAAATTTAATAATGCATCGCAAAACAATAAGAAATTTCTATATATGAATGAAAACGTAGAGAGTCAAAGAGAAAATGACGAGTAGATGAAAAAAGAAATCAAGTAATATTGTCAAAAGAAAATTCTACTAGAGCAGCATTGCAGCACAATCTGATGTGAAATCTCAGCATTCTCTAATAAACAGTAAATACCATGTCGACTACAAGAGATGGTCGTTACAGTGCTGGCGGCCTTCAGCACCGAAAAACTCTGCCACCATCCCTATCAAGACCGACATCTTCCCAAATTGCCAACAACAACAACAGCTTGAAAACAAAACAAACTTTTTTGGAATATAAACATGAAAATAGAATTACCAAAGATCAGTTACAACCACAAGCTGTTCTGATTAGCAATCGTAGTGAACGTCGAAAATCGAAAGTGAACAATGACTATTCAGCCAGAAAATTTGATGAATCTGCAGCAACACTAGTACAAGTACAAGTGAACCACGACACGAGCAACCAAGATAACTCACTTCCATTAAAAATTTTTAACGGCACGAAAAAAGCAATAACTGATGTCAGTGAACACTCTAGATCCTACTTTTGGCTGCGACGTATCAAAGAGATTTTCTTGCTAATGGGCACAACTGAAGAATCATTCGTAGACTTTGACATGTCATTAGCACGAGCTGATATGCTCGCCGCTTGCGATGTCTACTTACGAAATGACTTTAATAATATCAAGAAGAAGGTATGAAGTGTGTTCAGTTTGACAAGTAGCTACTTAAAATCAAAAGATGTCATCTTTTACTTGAACATATCATAATTTCGTGGATCTCAACAAACCAGTATTAACACATCTAACAGAATCCCGCGGATCTTGGAAAATACATGAGTGTTATAGAGTCCTGCGGAAACAACTTTTTTCCTTCCTGTTTCTAGTTCCCCTTCCCGTTCCCGGAAAAAAAATGTATTTCCGTTTCCGTGAATAAAATCTTTGTTCCCGTTCTCAATTGGTTTTCCCGAGTACATTTTTGACGTTTTCGTTCCCGTTTCCAGTAATACTTTTAAAGTTTCTTGTAGTAATTCATTTTTCACACTTCAAGAAGCTATCATTATCTGATATTAACCTCTCGCAGCATCACGTTTTTCAGAATGCAACCTAGGTTATCGTAAACGATACTCCCATGTAAAAAAATTTCAAAAATCACGAAATAACCGGTTTCAAATCGATAATAATCATACAATTATTATCAAGCACTTAAGCTGAAATAACCAAACGGAAATCATTTTCAGCTAAAAGACTCAATTTTTATTGTATGATTATAATCGATTAAAAACCCATTATTTGATGATTTTTGAAGAAATTCTTTTGCATGGGTTGAAATTGAATTTATCTATTGTCGATACTATCAATCTGAATTGTTTTGATTATTATCTTGAGAGTGTAGGTATGCGCAAATATGATCAGATAAGTTACAGGATGATAAAGCAACAAAGACTGAATTCAGCAAATGCATTGAAGATCAGATAAACGTGGAGAAAGACATGAATGTATCAATATATTGAAGCAATAATAAATATTTTACTCTATAATAACTACAATAGCTCAATGACTGATGTGTATTCCGGCAACTAATCTATCCTTAGACCGTCCCTTTTCGAACAGTAGAGATAGGATAGGAAGTCGTCATGCACGTTTGCATAGAAGTAAAGTAAATCAGTTATTATTTAGGCGTTGAAATTCACCAACATTAATAGAATTAGTTTCACCATCAGTTAAGTAATAAAGAAAAAGAATGAATAGTTACACCTCTACAACGACAATGAAAAAAGTCAAAATTTCACAAGAGAAAAATGATAATATTAATGGATTGTAAACTAATCTTGATGATCGTACTTTCCATGATAATAATAACGAAGATGATCGTTGCTATAATGTGCGATTTAATGAACACAGATTAGATTCATATAATTTTGTTGATTGATATTTGCTTTTTTTTTTAATTATGTATGAAAATAATCATTGAAAATAAAGGTTAGTTGCACGAACATACCTTAGGGCGTATAAAATTAGTAGAATGGGATTTTCGGGAATACATATTTTTTATATCTTTTCCGTTCCTGATTCTCGCGGGAAGCGGGACGGGAGAAAGGCGTTCCTGCAGAACTCTAGAGTGTTATGCATTGAAGAACACACTAGGTAGTTTGACTTCCCGTCATATAGACGAGTTTTGTATGATTGTTAGTGATTCATGTCGAAATTTGCTCTAAGACTTCACATTATACAAACCGCTGTCCTTCTGATAAAAACTTAAGTCGATTTCTTTTTTTTTGTTAACGAACTCGTGCGTTTTCAGGAATTGTTTCTGATTGGATGGTCGCAAAAAGTTTCATGAGGATTGAATTTATTTCGAAATAACTGAAATGAAGCCATGAAGGTGCGGATGATTACTGAGTTCTGATTCAGCAGAATTTAGCATTCTGGAGACTTGCCAAAATGTATTAGCTGCTCGTAGATCTCACTGTGACTGAATGCAAGGCGAACAGAATTCTACTGACGTCAGTGCCATGAACCTTTATTAAATAGTACATAATGATTTGTATTATGTAAAATGTAATGTAATAGAATATTCTGTCAAAGTTTTGCTGATGTTTTCTTAATTCTCAGCAGAACTCTGTACTCGTCTCTTGGCTCACCTCATATACTAATACTGTGCAGAATTCTTTTGAAGAATCAACAATATTGTGATGTATTTTGGTCTCATTACACGCGCTATGATGAATAGTAGTAATTGTCAGATTTCTCATGGAGTGGATATAGTTCTCCAATGCTATTAGATGAAGAAGGCTCCTAGTGTTGTTGACTACTGCTTTGTAGTTATGTTTCAGATTGGAAATATAGCAGTTCGCAATGGGAAGCTCATTCATACGAACGTTTGATGCACACCCAGAAGTTTGTGCTGACACCAATGTGTTACTTAGAGCAGACACATGAAAATAAGCTACATGTGCTATCGTCTTTACTTGCTTGCGTTATGAAGTATGACTTCTGTACAATGCAATAGGATTCTGTCAACAATTTTCTGGTGACTTAGAGTTCTTAGCAGAATTTTTCTGGAAGATGAATAACTTGTCTCGATGGCTGTGGGATTGAATTTGAATTTGAATTCGGATGTGTGTGATAGAACTCTGATTAGAAAGCTTGTTCAGTGCTTATCAATCACTTATTTTGAGAATTCTAAATTTCATTGGTAAGAATTCTGCAGCACTTCGGATCTCGCAGATTATGTATAGGGGTATCTTTAAATATTCTGGTGTAATATATGCAAAGGCTATAGCATACTTTAGAGTGGTTCTACACCTGAAGATCTCGAAGAGCGTGGTCTAATTCAGAAAATCGAAGAGTCTATAAAGCAATTGCGCAATGCAGACGCACTTCTTGCCGATAAAAATGTGAACACTACAGTTCTTACTAATCTTTGTGCATCCACAAACCAATTGATATCGAATATCCAATTACTCCAGCAAAATGTAAATGATATTGCCGTTCATTTGAAAAAACCAGTTGGTTCCAAAGATGCAATCGATACTATTCGTAAAGCACTTCGCGCACTTCCCAAAGAAGCAAAGAGTCAACTCAAAATACGACAAGAATGGGATATGAAGAAACTCTATGCTGAAGTTTTCAAAGTTTCATATATGCGAAATGAACTTCGAACGTCGGCTCAAAAAGTGAGTTCGACGAATACATAATTATACACTATTCTATATTTTTATAATCTAGGCTGAACTTAAACCAATGAAGAGAGGAAACGACGAGCCGAATTTTCATAATGCGATTTGGTGGTATTCATGCAATGAAGCATCAATCTACTACCAAATCAATAGTATTTTAAAGCTTGAAAGTTTCGAACTACTCATGTCGTACCGTTATTACATTAGTGATTTGTGCAAAATGATTGAGTATTTGTACAACAACGAGCAATCACAAGCGAGCAAAGGGAATACATTTTATCGCGCTGCCTCAATATCTTTTGATCGACTCGAACAAATGAAAAAATCGCTTGAAGAAAAAAAGAAAGGACAACTAATTTCTATGAGCGGTTTCACATCGACAACAACCAATTTGGACATTGCTAAACGATATGCTCGAACCCAATCTTTATCTTCTGGAAACGTCCGTGTTCTTTTCAAAATTTCAGTCGTACCTGATAAACCGTGTGCCGCTCACGCCTACATTGGACATATGTCATTTCATCCTGAAGAGGAAGAAACCCTGTTCAGCATGGGTTCAACGTTCTCAGTGGACAAAATCGAGAATCCCGGATCTTCTGAGAAAGACCAGCAGGTAAATGTTCGTCAGATATATTCTACTATTTCTATTCGTAGTACCCAATATGTGAAAAGTCGTACCTTCAAATCTGAAATGGAATTTATACCGACATATAGGTTTTCTTCAATATTAGGAGTTTCTTTGGTCTTATGAGAAACATGATTCTGTTGGGAAAGCTAGCACGATGGAAGGATTTATTTTTCATCATCTTTTTTTCATGTGAAGCAGTTCAAAAAACTCGAAAGACTGGAAAACTAAGAAAAAAACAAATCTTTTCGACAATGTTGAAGTCTCGCACTTGGGATTTCCAATTAGAAAAGTCAAATTTATATTTTGTTATTCGGAGTCCAAAAATTGGGTTAAAAACAGTTTTTTTTTTGTAAACCTATTTGGTTGTGTAGGTCACTAGATGGATCACCAATTTAGATATCATTAGATTTCCCATTCATTGTAGAAAAAAGCTACCATGGAATTTTATCATAATGCAGCTTAATTACTGTGAAAGCCTTTTTTTCTAAATAATGCGTTAAAAGACTAGAATTCTACTTTTCAATCTTAGTTTTTTCCACAAAAATGTAATAATGACGTAATATAAATATTATATTTGGAATCAGGCAACAGTGGAAGAACTCAAGAATTCTATGACATACATAGGTATTATTTATCTTTTCATACTAGTCAAAATTCTGCTTATAATATTGTTTTTACATAAGAATTCAGTCGGAGACGTGATTCCTTAACAGTATTTCGATTCATCCTATGCATATTATTTTGTATTCCGATAAAAAGTCCGCTCAGAATTGCGCTTTTCTAGCAGTATTAGTCAGTTATATTAATATTCACAATCGTAAATAACTAGACATCTGAGTCAATAGTTTGTTGAGGCAAGTCATAGTGTTCAGAATACAATGTGCCGGTCGATATTTGTTCCATACTGGTATACAAAGTTTTTTAACTTTGCTGAAGATAAAAATTGCATTTTTATATACATCGAGGAGTTTGCTCAAAACTAAAATGACAAATTTCATGATAAAAATAGTGCACTTGTTATACAGTACTATCAAAAGACAGGATTCAGCCAACAATAAACGAATTAGAACTCTGGTTGAATTCTGCTCTTCCTGCCATCCTTTTAATGCATTCAAACTACATTTTTAGGTAGATAAAGCCACAAGTGCAGATGCTTCAAAAGACGAAGTAAACTACTACACTGTGCATACAACTGCATGTGATATTGACAAATCTTTGCTTGATGATATCCGTGCTAAAGTACAAGAATGTTCCGCTTCACAATTATCTGTTTTACTAGCACGCTACATGCTCGAATTGGGAGAGTATCGTGCAGTACGAAAGTATCTCACAGGACTCTGCTCCGAAAGCACTGGCATACTTAAAGATGATCCTACGTTGCCCAGTATTTACAATTGTTTAGGTATGACATTTTCTCGTCAACGTCTTTATGCCGACGCCATTGAGTATTACAAGAAAGCGTTGGATTGTCAAGCTCGAATAGGATATTCCAATAATAATGCTTTGGCAGAAATTTATAACAATATTGGTCTCTCATATATTGGACTTAAACTCATGAATGAAGCGCAGGCGACGTTTGAAGAAGCCGAACGCATTCAATTACGTGAGCCCTTGAGTACACGTCTTTATCTAGCCTCGATCTATGGCAATATTGCTTATGTTCATTATGCCAAGAACGGTGCCGAACAAAATCTCGAAGAATCCGAAAATTATTTTGAAAAAGCTATTAGAATGTACCAAAAGTCGACAAGTAAGATTACACATGATGCAATCGAACGTGAATTACTCAAAGCTGAATGCTACTCAAATTATGGCCATTTACTCAGTGTCAAGAAGGCTGCTGATGCTCAGGAACGTTATAATGAAGCGCTAAAAATATATAAGAATAATTTGCCTGAAGGAGACCCAAAATTGATGCGTGCATACATGAATATCATGATGGAGCACGCTCATCATCGTGCTTATGAAAAAGTGATTGAACTATATGAGGATACAACATTCAACGGTCTTATAAAAAAACAAGCAGAAAATTTATTTGCTTTGGACAAAATGGTGACACTAGAAGATCTAATTATTCTCATTCAAATTGTTGGAGCTTGTTATATACAATACACACAACGATTCTTCAAAGCAATGTCCATTTGGATTCGAGCGTACGAACTCGAGCGAAAGGCGAAATTAGTTCAGTTACTTTCATCTACTGAAACTCCAACGTTACAATGGTCGAGAAAACTTATTGACATTGCTTATAACAAATCTTATACATATTTCATGTCTGAGCAAGTACAGATGCCTACAAATGATGAAGCTCTTCTAAAGCAAGAACGAATATTATCAGGAAGAGCTAAAAGGTAAGTGCACATACTAACTTTCCATAAAAAAACAATGTCTTGACAAACTTTAAACATAATCGTATGTCTTCTAATGCCGATGATTATTTTCTAGCTGCGAAACATGCGAGAAAGAGCGCTTGAAAAAGAAATACTTGCTTTAGGTAATGAGAATTCGATACAGATCTCGTGACACGCAGTACAAGTCTGAATAACTTCTACTATAAGTGTGGGAGCTAGAAAATGAAATTCGCACAACTACTTTCATGATTATCGAGACCTGTCTAATCGTATACTAGTCAGGAGAATGAGAAGTCAGACTCTGCCGATCGCTCTACCATGCTTGCCATACAGTTAACTCCAATGAATATTAACATCGATGATATATATAGATGGTGTTCATTTTTGTTTTCGAACAAATGATCGCATGTCATGCAATAGATATTATCTAATGATGGGAGAATTGACTATTTCGAAAAATAATAGTGAGCAGTTGATTTTTATATTCATAGTGCAAAGCAAACAGAGCAGGCTTGGCCAAGTATCAATTTTTCACGTGGATTTATGTGCTTCAAACGGCAACTCTACACTGATGCTATCAAATATTTCAAAGAAGCTATGAAAGAAAATGACAAGTTTCATGCAAGTCTCTTACTTGCTGAAATGTTTGAAGTAACGCACGATCTAGAAAGGGCTGAAAAAGCATTCACACACGCCCTCAAGGAAATCCAACCAATAAATGATCAGCCGTTGTTGATTGAAGTTTCACTGGCAAAAATCAAGTGCTGTAAAGATTACACAAAAGCCATTGATGATCTAAAACAACTTGAAACAACTCTTAATATCAGCGATACTGATATTACCCATATTAGTTTGAAGGTGATTGTTTACGACATGTTAGCCAATTACTGTTTAAGACAGAGTAAATATCCCACTGCTATCACTTATGCCGACAAGAATTCAATTCCACTCAAAATGCGTTCACTTTCACACTATCATCCGAGTCTCACAAAGAACCATCTGCTTTTAGCTCAAGTTTTTGTTGCTCGTGAGCAATATTCAAATGCCATAAAATCATTTGAAAAGGCCATTGAAATTCAACGCCTGAATTTGGCAACTGATCATCTAGATATTAAGCTTGCCTATTATCATATGGGTGATGTATATTGTATGATGCATCAACTCGATCAAGCGAATGACAAGTACGATTTTGCAGAAAATGACATTAACGAAGATAATTATGATGAAACTACAAATAACAACAACCGAAGTGATCAAAGAAGATTGCTAGCTCGTGTAAGTATGAATCAACATTTAGCTGCAGTTTATGCATGTCGAGCAGGATTAGATACGGCCGAAGCTGACGCACGTGGAAGAGATTGGACTACTGCTATCGAAAAGTATTCAACATCTATTGAAATTCTCGAGGAACTCTATCCATTCGATACACCGATTCAGCAGCTACATATGTTGCCGCTTGTAGAACGTCTTAAACAGCTGGCATTTTATAACGAACGTCTAGCAGATACAATGGCGTTAGATGAATCTGACGAGGCAGAGACTACGTACAAGAAAGCATTAGCAATTGAAATTAAATTACTTCGATATACTGATTCTCATGGAGGAGAAATTAATCGAAAGATTGGTCGCTACTACGAACAAAACCAAAGAGATGAAGAAACTGCAATTAATTATTATCAAGAGGCAGTAAATGAATCATTAGAACCTGAAGCAGCCATTAGTACTTACTACGCGTTAGGTCGATTGACTGAAGATTGGAAGGAGGATTCTGCTGCGGCTGCAATATTTTATAACAATGCATACAAATTAATTGCTGACGATGATGCAAATGTAAAAGCTATCGTGCATGAAAAATGTTCTTCAAATCAAGAATCAAGTCACGACGAAGATCATAATGCAATACAAGAACCAAGTGACAACCAAAATGATGAGACTAACAATGAGATTGCCGAAAGTAACATGCCAGCATCTGAACAACTCAGCGGTAGGTGGTTTGCTGGAGGTTTGCCCCTATTTTTTTCATTGAAAGTCATATTCTCGACGTGAAGAGCCAGAAGACTTTATAATGCAAAAACGTATCGTATTCATTCACATCCATCCGATGGGTCAAAATAACTTATTTCGAACTTGCGAAAAGCTCCTAGTTTTTTTTCTTGAGCCGATCAAGTTTCTATGGATATATGTGCCATGGAAGCAGTAGAATAAAGGTAAAATCTTCAAAACTAAAGTAAAAGAACTAGAAATCTATTAATTTTAAAGTTGATCCTTCTAAAATTTCATTGTTCTCGCTTTGTTCAAGAAAAATTCAGATTTTGTCCTTGACATGTAGAGAATGCTGAACATTTATTTGTTCCAAGCTGATTCGATCTTTTTCAGACGACGATCTTTACAACAAGGCCGACGCTTATGAACGGCTGGATGATTCACAGGGTCTGATCATGTACTGTCAAACTCTTATCAATGAATCTTCAGAATCGGACATGACTCTCGAATTCGAGGTTCCGAGCTACGACGACGCTGGATCAGAACAGCGCATTTACGCAAAAATCCTGGCCGAAATCCTTTGTGCATGTGCAGAACATATACGTCCATATGAAGTTGTCGAGGATGAAAAGGTCGCCATGCGTAAATTGAGTGATGCCTATATACATTGGGCGCATGCGTTAAAAAGGAATGGAGAATATAACGAAGCTATTGAAAAATATTATAAATCATACACATTGAATTTACAATGTGGCGACGCATCTGCGGTAGACGCTCGATTGACCAAATTCATCGAAAAACTCAAGAACAATGAGTTTTCAGATCCAACTGCACTGTTGTCGGAATATATACTTTTTTCACCCACTGATGGAACACGCCTATGGTTGCAAATGTGTGCAGCATATCGTCACGAGCAATATGAAGGTGATGATTCCTCTGATCCAATAGATACTGCGATCAATGCATGCTCAAAAGCATTAGGAAACGCTACTGAATTTTCACCGACACTCAGAGTCGCATGCCATTATGCCATGTTGCGAATCTATAGAGACTTACGATATCCAGACGATACGGGTAAAACCTTCATTGAACAAATAGCCAAAGACGGTGATTATAAAACACGTCAAGATCATCTTACTGTTTTTGATCAACGACTTTTAAGTCAATGGATACGTGATTTCATCAATGAATATAATGAACGATGTGACGATGAAGAAATTCCCAGTACTTTGGCTGACGAATTCTTCCTACCTACACTTGAAGATGGAATGGTCGAACTAAATGACCGATCACTATGTCTAGGCGATACATTGATATTAATCAATGATTATCCAGGTGCAGTAGCCTACTGGGAATGGATTCTTAGCGAATGCGAAACTTTCTACTCGACATCGGTAAAATGTCTCATTTACGATGAAGAGACAACGATTGAGCAGGTCTTCAATGAACTACAAAGATTACAAGAGAATGCCAATGAATATATGCTGCGTTTGGTGACCAGTCACGAGCAACTCAGTCGCTACTATATTCAAGCGAGTGAACGACCAGGTGTGTCAGCATCAGACGCTGTAGATTATTTGGAGGAAGCAACTCTACAATGTCAAGCAGCTATAAAACTACGCGCGCAAATGGCTCGTGATGGAAAACCAGGAACTGTCGACTTGCAACGGTTACTAAAAGAAATCGAAAAACAATTGACTGAAGCCACGGTCAAAGTGGAACAGGAAGGAGAAGAAAACGA
The DNA here is from genome assembly GCA_905329745.1 of Rotaria sp. Silwood2. Lineage (NCBI taxonomy): Eukaryota > Metazoa > Rotifera > Eurotatoria > Philodinida > Philodinidae > Rotaria > Rotaria sp. Silwood2. Next base: position 168,058 of record CAJNSZ010000175.1, on the reverse strand, counting down.
TAATGACAGTGATGATTACGAGTCTGATATGGAAAACGAGAACAACGATGCAGACTAAGAACATCGCTTGATGAAGCGTAGACTAAATAAAAACGATTTTTTTTTCATTAGACTCCCACCTTTATATCGGTTTATCTTGATGGATAGGTTTGTTGTTTTCGTAGGGCTCATCGATCAGGCTAGAGATTGAACTGAGTGAGATAATTCATATAGGTCAAGGTCTGTCAGTTTAAGTTTTCAACCGAACCGACGAAAAGCTGGTGTATTCTCAGTGAAGTTATGCGAATGTTCAAAGTACTTTTTATTCTAAAACTTGAGCTGAAATACTATTGCATGTCGATCTGAACGCAATGTGGAGTGACTCTTCAAAAGGAATTAAGCAGCTCATCGCCTAATTAAGGCTGTCAACAATTTGTAGTGATAATAATTACGAATTGCCGAACGATTGTGTCTTTTTTCTGATAGCCTATAACAGTTATGCACTGACTATCAAGACACAATTTTGTATCTCTCGCATATGTATGATTTCCACCTACTTTTCCTCTATCTATAGCTTTAGATTGATAAGGAACGTGCTCCCTACTACATAAAAATTCAATTGTTTTTGTGTTTAATGGCTACCCCAATATATAATCAGTTGGCTAACACTTATGACCATGATCATGTGTCATATCGTACAGTCGCTTACTAGCATACCGATTTTTCAAGTGAATAGATATTGCCAAAAAGTTATACTCACAGTGTTCCTGCAAGAATTGCTGTCACGCTAAAAACATATGTTCTATTATTAATATGATAGTTTACAGAAACAGTTTTGTAGATTTTCCAATATGTTCTTTCCATTGAAATATTTCCCCAGCTCGGGTATGCTTTGATGCCGCTGTCCGTAAAACTCGAAGTCTTAGAAAATCTGAATGCACGAGAATATATCCATATTCGTGAGAAAATGATTTTTTATTTGTTTCTCAATGTGCTGATTTCATTTAGATTAGTAAAAAAGATCTCCGAAGAGTATATAAAGGGCTTCCAAAGAACCAGATTTTGAGATAAGTCAACTGCTCAGAGGGAGTAAGAACTTTTGTGCTAGTGTTCATATATATATTTCTCGATATGTTTCTTTTTTTAATGCTGTGATGAAAAATTGTTTTGGCTGCGATTGTGGGCGTGGCGGATCTGAGTGCTGATATGAACCTAGATGCGCTATGGACTTACTTCCTCGCCCACACCCCAAGAAGGGAAACGAAATCATGTGAAACTGCAGCCAACCAAATAAAACTTATTTTCGAGTTCGTTTTTTGTTTCTTTCGCGTGTAGACATTGATGGCAGACAAGTGTTAGCTTTTCTTGGTTTGATACGAGTTCTTACTGTTTGATTTTTATCTCTGAGGTTGCTGACGTTGAATATAACAGAGATTTCGCTAAAGTAGAATGAAACAATAGGAAGAAAACCATTGAGCGTATTACAAGTTCTATTGTTCATTCCGCTTCTTTTTATTCTCCGAGTTAATGACCCTATGTCTACTTATGTAACACGACGCTATCAAGCCCATACCCATTCCTATCATTTGCTTGTAGGAAGACGCAGATATTGTGAACATGAGTATACAAACTTATTATTTCAATCGAAGTCTATCTGTATTCCCGGATATGCACTGCAGTTGGTAATTCATAAACTGGAATGGATCAGTTTCATAACCTATTAATTAGAAAACTGCGCTTTTTATTTTTTCAGTCAAGTTTTACAAAGTCAGTTGTCATATCAATTAGCAAATCAGGATATGTAGCAGAGTAATAAATCGTCAAATTCACATTTACTTATAACTGTGTTGCCCATCATGTAATCGAAGAAGCAAACATCCAGCATGATAATAATAGAACTCTTTCTATTTATCGACTAAAAGGATGCAAAACATCAACAGCTTTAAATACTTTTAAAAAAAGACTAGAAATCCTTAATAGAAATGTCGAAAAAACACGAGTTATGACAACAGTTGCACATGGGTTTGCTTCCTCTACAATTATTTATCTTAAAGCAAAGCAATGGAAACTGACTTTTTAAAGTAAAAGACAAGGAATAGTTGACCTAATAGAATTATCACACAAAGAGATCGATACAGTTTGCAAAAGCACAAGATACAGAGAACATGGGCCTCACCACGGAAGTGAACCTTATTATTTACGGTTGCGACTTAATGAAAGGATTATTGCTGAGTCGGATAAAGAGAGTTAAATGCAATTCGATTCGATTCGATTCCAGTCTCTGATACCTACCTATAGTCTTCTTTATGCTGACATTGCAATAGTGGTAGGTGTCTCTTGCATTCAAGATGGGGATATTTCTAAAGTGAGTGATACTGGAAGAGTGAGTGTCAATGTTTTGTTTATTTGTTTCTGTATTCTAAGTATTTCTTTTTTTTTCTTTAATACTGTAAAACAGATAACATTCCATTAACTTCCTTTTACAGTCCGATTCCGATCCAACGTAATTCCCATTGTCTTTTGACAAGCTTGCTCAATCACCTATTATATAAAGCTTGGATGTAATTGTCCGTTTCTCCAATAATTTCAAAATTTATTGTGTAAAACACTGAGAAACTAGTTGCGGTTGCATTATACGTTGCCTCACGTGTAAATCCACCATCTACATATCTTATCCGTATTTCGTCATAATCCCGGTTAGTGTGGTCTTGTACAATATAGAGTGGTTCTTCTTTGAAACCACATGCGCTTGTGTTAACAACGAGGTGTGCTTCAATAAGAGGCATATTGTCTGGTCTTGGCTCATAATGCAGGACGAAAGAATCTCTGACATCTGCGAATTTGATGATTTTCTTGCAGATTCCAACCATTTGAGTTATCGGTGAAGCTGCTATACTGCCCATCAATAGCGTTATTAACATAATGTACATTTTCATTTTTCGACAATAAAATAGCACGAATAAGAGACGATGACGAATCTATATGCAAAGAACGCCTTTATAATCGAGTCATCACTTTATCAATTCTTGGAAAAGAAATTAGTTGAGTCAAAAATCACAATTACATATCAAATTCATGCCTTTTAGCTTCACTCCTAAGTGATATAACTGCGCTTAAATCGAATGTCAATATTATGAAAAATACTGTATGTTAAAATTGATTCCATGATAACTGAAAGTTTATTTTGAGAACCAAAGCCTGTAAGATAGAGAAACTTCAAGCATTTGCGTCAATCGATACAATCCAACGGAAACATTTTAACGAGAACCTTGAAGGCATGCGTATATATCTGGATCTGGAGTGTAGCTGGTGATTTGACTCTTCCTATGGCTGTGAGTGTGAATACGGGTGTGGTGTGCTGCAAGCATGGCTGACGGTCTTCTCTTCACCCATGATTCACACTTACGCTCACACATCCACATTGACACCCACATCCACATCCTAAATTGTCATATTTTCATGTTTTTCTTTCAAACGATTGATACATTTCATTCTTATTCAATAGATATTTTATCTTCAATAAATTCGAATAAAAGAATGAATTTTAGGTTTTCTGGAACTTTAAAGATTTATTAAAGCTGGTCAATGCCCGACCATCGATGAAACTGAAATTTTTCGTCGTTCTAGTTTTTAATTATTTGAAATAGAAAATAAGAAGTATTGATAATATGTCGTTGTGTTATCTTTATATAGAAAAAAAAAAGAAACAAAACATTTTATTCTACTATCTAGCTAGAAAGTATTCCTTGTTCACTGTATAAACTACGAAGAACGATTTAAGTAATATTTTATATTTCTCGCTATTTTTATCTGCATAAAACTAATGTTAACTCTCGTTTATAATTATCTTCAAAGAAATCACAGAACAGTTCTGTTTCAATTTTGCCCTATTTGAAATTTTCTAGCAAAGAACGTTTCAAAAAGCAAGTCTTTTTTTTTCGTCATTCGTATATCGACATTTAGCAACTTGACTTACTAAAGTGTATAAATGGGAAAAAAAATCCCATTTCAAGACCTCTTGTCAATCATGAAAACTTACTGCCTTTGTTTTTTTATAAACTTGTTTTCGTCTAAAAGAGAAACCTTTCGAGAGAAAGAAAGAGAATGCTCAAAATACATCTAATTAGGGTAAAATTTTACTCTATGAATAAAGTAGTATATTTTACATGATGAAATTACTTTCATTTCAATCTTATTTTAGAATTTGCATGCGAGTGTAAGTATAGGGTAGCTATGAGTCAAAAAATGAAACACATTGACACCCAACATACACCTTGATCCACACAATTTTGAATGCATTCTCATTATAAATAATATAAAATGCTGTTACGTAAAAAACCATTAGAAGGGATCTTTGGGAAAGGCACTCACACTCTCATGGAACGTACGTTAACGTTAAATTAGTACTATCTTGTGATGTTAGTAAGTTAGTCGAAACTTTCTAGCACGAATTTCTTGTCAAAATCAATTAATATTCAATCAAATTAGATAAAAACTGATGCGTATTTTTTCTTTTCATGTTTGTCGTAGAAAGCGACGTGTTAGCACACGGCATTAGGTGCTTTCATTTGTGGAGAAAAAGTTTGAGCAGAAATCGAAGAATGACACAATTTGTTGATTGTTGAGAGTAGGCTTTATCAAATTCCAGATAATAGCACGAAATCAACACTCCTGTGCAAAAAAGGTGTATCAATAAGGTTGAATAACAATGATATAGCATTTTTTATATCACAGCGAAAACATATTTCTGAGAAGCGACTGTAATAGTAAGAATAGCAAAGAACGACATTGTCAATCGATAAGAGATTAAGAGTAAATGCGGTGTGTCACCCTAAGAGATGAAGTTGAGAACATTGATAGAATTTTCTCTTACTGAGCTATTTCATGAAGTAAGTATAGTCTTGATAAGAAAAAAGTTCGCCGTTTACAGTTATTCTCATCTTATGGCTTTATAACTGTTGAGCGATATAGGTGAACAACGAAAGAACGAACAGCTAACACGGTTATTCGAAATAGATTTTATTGCGTCGATAACTAAAATAATTCTCAAGCACTTATTATGGATGATGATTTTTTGGTCTGAGCCCTATAAAGATCAATATTTCGACTCAGGCAACATCCCAATTGATATTTGACATTCGAATTGTTGATATCAACTATGATGTGCTATTCAGTTCAATCTCAACATTGAGTAAAGCAGTAGGATGATTCTCAGAACAGACAAAGTAGAAAATCTTCTCAAATTCGTGAACACTAAAATAGAATAGAAGATTTTAGGTCTTATAATTGTATCCCTCATCTCATTACTTCACCAGTGTGCTTTACTCAACTTTTTTAATACTGTTTTGCAAGTCATTTCAAACTCCATCGTATCGGGCATAATTGTAAATGACAAGAAACTTTATCCGTACAGATACGAAAAGATTTTCTCGTAGGTATTCTCATAATACTTATATCCTCGACAATCATTTGTTATCGATAACAGTAATGAAAAGATTATTTTTCTTACTTTTCTAATTGGAAATATAATTCAACTAAGCAGAACGTTAAACAAACGAAAACAATTCTAACAGCAACATTACAATCAATGACATGACACTGAACTGTGAATCAAATCTTGTATAATCACTATGATATCGAAGGATCTCATTTAAACGGCAACCACTGCTTAGCATTCTTATTGGCCATATTGTTCTTTAAAAATTCGTTTTGATGTGGAGATTGATTTCATTTCAAAATGATCCTTTGTTATATCTGTAATTGTTAAGAAATTCAAAAAGAAAAACGTTGGATTAAATGATAATATACAGAGTTGAATGCGTTTTCTGATGAACATACCTAGTAACTAATTAGAATCACTTCAAAGTTTAGCTATATAGACAGCAGATCAGTGAAGCTGATACCAACAAAGAGTGATAGATAGTATCCTGACTCGAAATGATACTGATTGGCATTACATTCGGTTGCAATTATCGTTAAACAATGCATCATTCAATCCTGCAACGAACTATGTGGGATACTTAATTCAAAACGGCTTGAGCAAATTTATTTTGTATACACTTCGGTTATGTTTCTAGCCGACATAAAAAGTCATTTTTGGCCCGAGCAGAAACTTTTTCAAACTTATGCTTTTATTAGTTTTTTTTAGAAGAGAAAAAGCTACACAACATGTGTACCTATAATCTTAAATAACAGTAGCAGAATAATTATTAAGAATTACTATTTCAAACTTATCCGTCATATCTATATTTCGGATAAAACACCAAGCCGATAGAGTGACATATGATATTTCGAAAAATCATTTTTTCAATTTCCACCATTGTATCTTTTGATTTATTCTACGAAATATTTCATTGATCCGGTGTTGGACAAAAGTTGCTCGTCCAAATACACATAAAAGATCGAAAAAAGGGAAACTAGATGAGCGCACCTTGTATAATATACAATGATGTTCAATACTTTCATTGGTGCTCTCTTTAATTAAAATACTGATCCCACGCGATCGAAAATTTCGAATTAATACTTCTTTTTTGAGTATTCTATTTACGAACGATTTTAAAACAAATCAATTCGGTATCATCACTAACTCATATCGATGTACCCGATTTACTTTGAAGATAAAACAGATTCGCTTTCTCACACAGTTTACTGAATGAAGTATCGTTCTTATATAAAGGAAAGTATATTGTACTAATTGTATTGCTACAAAATGTTGAAAAATGATGTATTCAACCTTCATTGTACTAGATTTGATCATTATCTGTATCAATTCAATATTGTGTATTACTTATATCGATAGGAATCGTACAAAAATCGTGGAAATGAGTAAAACTATTAGTGTTCTGAGAGGTTGTCTTGATAAGATCATGAAAAAAATTCATTGAACTTCAAACATCTGTCCAAACACTTTGCATAACAGTTGATAATAACGACATTCAAGCGAAGATCCTTTGCTCCGGAAACATACTTCCTCCACCTTCGCCTAAAAAGTATTCCAGCTATATGATCCGTGATTATGACTTGAACCGCATGTCACAGATAGTATCTCATGCTCAACAGTTTTTCTCCGACAGAGAATATGATTGCAGCTATTGCGTCAAAATGCGCAGGAATAAACCAAGCGGTTTTTGATTGTGCCGAGGGTTCGAGTTCGGAACGAATTCAGATAGAAGCTATTGCACCATTAGCCGTACTGAAGTTGCGCCCAACAAAAAATCAAGTCAGTCAATTCGGTAGTTTGTACTGGTACTTTACACTAGACTATTCATTTGCATTTTCAATCTGGCCAACAAGTAATATTTTCGATTCGATTAACTTGCGTACAAGCAGCATGTTCGAAGTGTGGATGAGTTGGCCATTTCAAGGATCGAATGTAACATATGGCATAGACATACGCTCTACATTGAGTTCAATCGTTTACATGAATGCCATGTGTTGCTAAAATTGAGGTTTGTGTTTAGTTGTGAATGACAATTAGAATTCATTTGGCTAAAGATTTCGATCTATGATCATCGAGAAAAATAATATTAATTTCTTATTGTTAAAATATTGAATATGTATCTGAATATTTGGCATTAAAAAAAAATATTTTTGGACACTCAATGCAAATGATCAATGTCATATCTAAGCTTTTGTCATCATATGCTGGAATCATTGTGAAATTTACTCAATCAGGATAATCGGATAATTATCATTATACGTGTAATTCAAGGCAAATATGGATGTGTACATTTGAATGCTGTTATTGAATCTTCTATAGCTACGCTTTTAATGCTTACCAACATCCACTTACATCTTGAACTCGAATTTCGAATTTCAAATGAATGGGTTTAGTTCATGCATCTCTATCATCGATTATTGTTGCATGTTTGATAGTGTCACAACTGTAGCGCTTTCTCTCGCACTCATTTATTCTCTCGCGAGTATCGATGAAAATATAAAGCAGCTCGTAAGAAAAAGAGGAGAAGATGCGTGTGTTTGCTTTTTTCTGCACTTCGTAACATCACATATGAAATAGTCGTTCGTCATTCTCAAACGTAGAACGAACAAATTTTGCTCTTGTTCTCATATCCTCCGTGTCACGTGGATTGTCTACGCATCTTACTGTTGAAAGTAACATACAATTGTTCGTTCGTTAGCTCTACTTTTCATAAGACAAAGTCGTTTGAAATAAGTAGGAGTGAATTCTGTAGGATTCTCTATTGTATTAGAATATTTTAGACACTTGTGTCATTAGCGGTCCGCATATCATCATGCCATCTGTCCGTACCATTTATCTCTGGCTAACAGTGATTTTACCCTGGTTTTCCGCTCTGCTCTATTTGTTCGTTCCAGGTGGTACAATAAAATACTTTGGCGGTGTTCCCACTTCGTCTGCTGAGTTTTGGGTTCAGGTTGTCGCCAGTGGAGATATCCTTATTGGTTTTTTGGCATTGGCAGGACTGAAAACTCGTAATTCCGAGGTACTTCAATTGGTTTTTCAGGCAATCGGTGTGTATAATATATTTCATATGTTAACATTCTGGTGTAATCATCTACTTCGTCAAGCACATCCTGCTGGACCCTCGTTTTACATTAGCGCAATAATCATCAGTAGCATTGCCTGTGGTTGGTGGGGTTGGTGGAATCCATACCAATTTGATGATGAACATACAAAGACAAAAATGAAATTTTGATCAATTCGGCTTTTCTCCTCTGCTATTGCTTTTACGCTTCCTAGTGTGAATTTTTGCAATCCGTACGACAGACAATAGTCTCTATTGCTAAAAAACATCATTGATTTATTGATGATATTTTTGAAGTGCATCTATTAGAGATGTAAATACTAAAACTAATATAAATAGCAATCATTTGTGATGAACGTTATTGATAATCACGATACATATATAATGACCGATAATCATCAATATTTTTTTTACTAGAAAGTAAGACACAAAAAAAATCATTTATGATTGAAAAATTAGAGAGAAAAAACAAACGGGATTTACAACGGATTATACAACATCAGCTAATTTAGCATTGATTTAAATATCAATTTTAATTGCAATTGACATTAATTGAGCTGATTTTTGGAATTTTATTTATTTTTTTATCAAAAAAAAAAAAGAAAAAGTATTACTTGCAATACTACACAACAATCGACACAAAGCGTTTTCGATTGAATTATAACGATGTTATCTGTAAATTGATTTGTGAATGCGCTTTTCTTTTCTATTAGGCAGTTCGATTCTAATTTGTGTCTTTTTCAAAATATTCACATCAATATTTAAACAGATTAAAACTTACATTTTAGGAGCAATGCTGTGCAAACTTTGTGAAGAGAATCAACAAATGAATGAATAGTTTGTGAATCATATTGATAATAAATAACAATCCATAAATCAACATGGTTAGTTGAAGATGTGCTAATGAACGATCATCATAAGACGAATCTGCTTCTATTGAATTATGTCTAAGTGTATTCTAAAAGAAAAAGAAAGGAAAACAAGTCTTTTCCTGTTCTGAAACAAATCTTTATAAATAATCAATTCACTTTCTATCTTATGAATCATTTTATCAAGATTAATTTGCCGTTAATTTAACTGTTGAAGTATTTCTTCCTTTTTTTTGAATATCTTTGACAAAATTCATGTAATTGTTGAAATTGTTCATTAAGTCGAACCTGTGAAATAAACAATTATCTCTTTCATTAATAAGAAATGTTGTCCTCTCGAATCCGAAATACTTGGACAGAGAAAAAAAATCATACACGAAGAAAATGTTTTATTTTATCACTAATACAACATGATTCTCGAACTAAAAAAAGAAACTTATTCACGGATCTTCTTTTTTTCGAAACAAATTTAGCAATTCGTTTGTTTTCTTTAACAATAATATTAATGATCGGCGTTCATGTTTTATTTTAATAAAATAGTTCTACAAATAAATAAAAAGAATTGAGACAGGGATTCAATCTCATTTTCAGTTGTTGATGATATTGACAAACAAACAATATTAATATAATTTTATTGAAACGGATTCTTTTAATGATCCAACATGAGCTTATGTTTGCGTAGTAGTATCATGAAAACGTATCTAAATATTATAGTGTTTATTCCTTTCTATGAGTATTTATCTATCGATTTAAAACTTCATAGACACTAACATTAGTCATAAAGTCAGGGCAATATGCGAATTTATACCGACCAAGTTTGATTTGTTTAATCGCATGAATAATAATTTCAAGTAGCTAACTGAAAACCAACATTTTCAAGTACTCAAACGGAATGAATAAAACGAGTAATAGTAAGATAAATTTCGAATAATTAAATTAGTTTAATGAAAGAAAATCAGGTCGTTCAGGTGAAGGTGTTGTTGTACGTTTCATTTTAATTGCTATTAATTCATTAGTAATAGAATGTTCACTGAAAACAGGTTTTTTTCCTAAAACATACGTATTTAAAAAAACTAAATCCGAATCGAGTCATGAAAGAAAAACAGTAACATTCCAAAATCTTCGAAAGAATAAACAACTATTACCTGAAAAGTTATATCTGTAGTACTGGCTTGAGCCAATGTTTCTCGGAAAAAATTTCGTAATTCGATCTAAAATCTACCTTCGACGATTGATTTTTCCATAGGAAAAACTTACATTGGGTTCCAATGAACCATAGAAACGATATTGAAAAAAATCTAAATTTCAGTGTAGCCAAAATTTGGATATTGTTAGAAACAATTTCTTCTCTACTTTTATCTTACCTACAATTGAATTCACTTAGTCGACTTTTAAGAAATTTCAAAATTTTTGGATAACAATCAAAATGATCCTTTGCAATTGATTGACTATCCACTTGTGTGTAAAAACTAAAAAAGAATTTTAAATCAATGAAAGAAAAATCATTTTTTTACCGATAGTTTTAGACTTATCATATCAGTTACGATACGGCTGCTTTTAATCGAAACTAAATCTATCAAAAAAATATATTCAAAATAAATGAAAAAAAAAATTTTCAAAGTAGAAATTTAACCTTGATGACATGATTTCGCGCATTTGCTTAAAAATAAATGGTATCTAAAATATCAATTGAGCTATTTGAAAAGTTAATATGGCTATTTTCTACTTGAACAACAGTTAAGAGGAAATATAAATATGTTAAATTGATGTTCGAAAGAAATAAAAATGGACGATGATGCTTCATAGTTTTTCTCTCTATGTGAACATAGGATGAAGATGTAGTATGTCTTTTCTTTTTCTTTAATTCTTTTTCCTGATAATAGAGGAAAGATTTAAGTTTTTTTATTCTTATAAGAGAAATTAACGACTAATGTTCAAATCTATTACTCTTAACTGCACTACAAAACTTAACTTTTTTTTTCTAATCCACGGGTATATTTATGAGAAAGGATCGTAAATGCTTAAAAAGTTTTGAGTTCATAGTTTAATCATTAGTAGGGAGTACTATACTAGAATAAATTCGAAAGTATGGGTTAGGATAATTAGAGAACAGACATCCACACTCGCAGCCATATTCACATCCACACTAGGGTGTGGTGGGTGTGAGCAGGGTTGTATATTTTCTAATAATCCCAACCCCACATTTCATATCCTCGAAGATTGTTCATTTGGTATTTAACTTTGACAAGTTTCACATATAAGATTCCTCTTAGTTCAATTGACAACAATAGATGAATCTTTTTCACTAAAAATCACTATTCAATTTTAAGGAAATAAGTGTATGAGTATGTGCTTTAAGTTCATACCCACATCCACACCCGTATTTTCTAGAGTTCTTTAGTAAAATCCGTTATAGTTAATTAAAAGAAGAAAACTTATATTAGACTTTGATAAAGTCGTTACCCTAATGTTTTAGGTGCTATTTTAAAAATATTCTCACCTAACAATTTTATTTCTTGGTTAATCTTTTTGTTTTTAAAACTCTTATGCTTTATTATAAACCTCATGTATACTTTTGACGAAAGTAATGCATGTAAGTTTAAATGAAGTCATTTGCAGATCCGTCTCCTTTCCTAAGTCTTAGCAACCGATAGGCAGGAGAATGAAAGCCTCTAATAAGTGGATACGTTTCTATAGTAATGGGAAAAGGTCCCTCATCATGAGAATTACTTAGATCATCCGAAATATTTCATGGTTCTAAGATTATCACTGTAAGTTCTAACTAATCAAACTCTTGTGGGTTTAGGTATTTAATGCAGCGAACGAATGTTATTGCAATATATCAATTAAAAGGACCATGGTATGAGTCATTTACTCAAATCAGAATACGATGGGCATAAAAAGATATGATCTGACTGAACTATAAGTTTAAACAAACTCAACAGTATATGTCAAAGTTCGTTGAGAGAAAGGATAGTATGTTTCGAAGCTAACTGAACGATCAAATTGGTGTTTGTACCAGGCTAATATGGCGGTTAAACTAACACAACGTAAAATAGAATGAAATTTACTGTTTCCTATGGCATGTATCATATACTTTATCATTAGAAGAAATAAAGTTATGTATTGAAGATGTGTGTAAATATTTTCGAAATGATAAGACATCCGAGTGCTCGTATCGACCATAATAATTGTCATAATTTATTTTGATTTATTCATTTATTTGGCATTTACAAAAAAAAATAACTCTAACCGTTCTGACAATAAATCATAAGTTAATAAGAATCAGAGTGTGTCAGCTCTACACTTTGGATCAAGTTTAACAAAGCATCTCAAACAATCGTATGCTCAACATATTATTGATGAAAAACTAAAATTGCAAGTAAAAATCAAACACGATTTGATTCGATAAAGTAAAGTTATGTGTTTCTACTTTGTTATTGTGACTGAATACAATATTTTTTTGTAAATATATTTTGATAATGTCTTTTCTAAACCTTATGAAATGATTCATTTTCCTTCATCTCATTTGCTCTTTTTGCTTAATGATCTTGATGAAACTATGTAGTTTCGTACGTATGCCTGGCGAATTAAATAATTATCTCTGCCTTTAAACTAATTCTTTGTTTTTCTTTCTCAATAATAATTATGTGTCTACGTTCAATATGAATACAAGCACTCTGGAAGTTTTGTATCAAACACTTATATATTAGGCAAAGCGGAAATTTAAACAAAATTAAACAGCTTTGAAAAGATTAAAAAATCAAAATTAAATAGAAAAAGATGAAAATAAAGAACTGATCTTATATATTTATATTAAGTTATGTCTTTCTTTAGATGAACTTTGCTTGAATCTAAGAAGTTGCAGACTTCATTAGTAAATTCAATTGAAATATAATTCCTTTTAGCAAGCTTTGACCAAAAACTAGAGAGGATCTTTAAGTATATGTTGATTCGGATAGTATTTTTTTTCATTGATATTTATGTGTCTTTAAAAACTGATCTGGTTCACACATAATATTTAAAGTATGAATATATTGTATTGTTAAGTTTTATTGAGTTATATTCTAACTAAAAACAATGAAGAACGCTTTTGCTTATGTATTTTCTGTGGTAGAATAAAAAAAATGGCTTCTCTCAGAATTAGGTACTCAAAAAAATTATTATGTTAATTTGATTGCTCAGAAGAACACTTTAGAAAATTGTTTTCTGATGACAACACAGAAGTCATTCATGTGCATATTAGAATATGAATGATTAAAAATGAATACTCTGTTGACTTAGAAATACTATGTAAGTGCAATGTTGTGACAAATATGTATATATTGAAATATATAAATTAAGATGAATCGAACAACAATCACAAATTGTTTAGTTTTGGGATCTATTACTTATTTGAATCCAATTTGATTTAATTCTTGTAATTACCGTCTTTAATCAATATTGTGTCGAACAGACGATTTTTCGAGACATTTTATGTTAGAGTATTTATCGATATAAAGCTAAAATTGAGTGTATCATAGTTCATCATATATCAATAATGGCATAATTTTGAATTAATGCTACTGATAAAAAAGAAAAACTCCGTTGGTATTTAACCATTGTAAGTTGATGGACAATTCATTAAAGAACCTTTTTCGATGAGGGAAATACGAATAAACTTTCAAGTTCTGAAAAGAAAAATGCTTCATTTACTAAAACATTTTAATATTCTAGGTATTATTTTACATAGTACGCGAATCATCACAAAGTGCTGAGTGAATTTTCAAGATAATTGAATGATTGTTGAATTGTTCCATTTAGCAGACATTTTTGTACTCAATAATATAAAAATTTTTTTTTGTTTCTTTAAAAATAACTCGACAAGAAAGGGAAATTTTCGCATTGCTGCACACGCTTTTCCAATTAGAAGCAATGCTCATAATGGTAATATTCCCACACGCACAAGTGAGCATTTGAGGATAGCGGCGAATAAGCGCCCGAAAATGATCGAAAGAGGTGAATAACAAATACGCGTATTTAGATCACTTTATTTCGAATATCGTACTCGTTTAGTATCTGACCAACTAGTGCTCTCTATATTTTTTTATGAACATTTTACTACAAATTCTATGTGAGACATCTAAAACTGTGAATGGCAGTCAACAAAAGGCGTTGCCATCATTTAAAAAATTCTTTTCTTGAAGTCTAAGAAAAGAACTTACAGTTAATTATTCAAGTATTTTTCTTCAAACTGAGTATAATAACGTATTCTACTTTCTAATTACAATTTTTGATTACATTGAAAGCACTAAAGTTGGTATTTTTCTCTCGGCATTTATAAAACACACTCTAGATTGTAGACGATGATAGCATTGTTAAAATCAGATTAAGAAAATTAGTATTTGTAGATTCTAAATGAAAATTATGAACACAAAACAATAGAAAAACAGCAACAGTTGAGATAGATTTTTGTTTATCTGCATTCACTCAATATTCTCACTTGCTATCAACCTACTCTGATAAGAATCAAAAGCATAAATCAACTATAGTAGTTACTGAGTTTTTCTCACGATTGTTGTTAGAGTGATAGTATGAACAGTAAGCTCATTTACGGAATATTAAAATAAGAGACAGATCAAGATAATTTATTCATTGTTAACCTATTTATTAATATTAGTTTTTTCTTTTTTTTCTCTGTTCAAATTCTATTCTCATATTATTACTCTTACCATTCTTGTAAACTTCTGCTCTACAAAATAGGTAACTTTTATTCAAAAAGGAAGATAGAGATAAATACATGGGAAGATTGCTCGGAGTCTGATCCTTCATAAACAGCATGACTTTTTTTTTATTTGAAACATATCCTTTTTGTTTTTTTTCTGTTTATGCTTTCTTTTCACCGAGAAACTCAAAACTCTGTGTGTTTTACCATTCTATACATTTAATTTTGTGTGAAAGAGCATAGTCAAGATGTTGTACATGACCAAGTTCTTTTTTTTTTTGAAGAAAGTATTGCTCGTATTATATAAAACAGCACATGTATAATTAGAGAGAATTTTTGTGAGTTACTTCAGACATTGAACGTTTATACCGGCTTTTTACCTAAAAATTTAGATAAATGGAACACTGCCATGTTGTACATCCCATAATATTTTCTTTCAAACAAAAGAATTTAAGTTGATACAATGAAGACTGCTCGAACATTTAGGATTGTCCAATGAGCTATTTCCGACTCTTAATTGTTGAATATCTCTCGAAAACGTCATGGTAAAAGGGTGAAAGTTACAGCAGCAACGTAGCCTGAGAATTTCATGCAACTTGAATCTATGCGACCTAAGATCATTTTTTAACAGAGAAAGGGACTCAATATTAGAAAGAGGACTCTACCCTTACAAGTATTGCTAATTTTAGACATTGCTGAGAAATTTCGGAAGTTTCCAACATTTAAAAAGGTAACGTCTTTCTCTTAATAGTACAATAGGTGAATATTTTCATGGAATAAATAATAAGTTATTTTCAAAATTTCTAGTTAACTTCTTAAATTACCAATATTTTAAAGGAAGGTTCTTATTCTTCGCATGAGAAGACATTGATATTCA
This sequence comes from Rotaria sp. Silwood2, assembly GCA_905329745.1. Classification (NCBI taxonomy): domain Eukaryota; kingdom Metazoa; phylum Rotifera; class Eurotatoria; order Philodinida; family Philodinidae; genus Rotaria; species Rotaria sp. Silwood2. The sequence goes on along the minus strand of CAJNSZ010000175.1, from coordinate 152,125 downwards.
CGTAGAATTAACATATATTAATTTATATATTTAATGAAGCTTGATAGTACTCTGGCAGATAGATGCTGGAATTAGGTGAACGATTGGCATGAATTTTTTTTGTAACACATTTTTTGCAGACATTTCTAAATAGTGTTTCTTCTTCGATATTTAGATTTTGAAAATAGTTAGAAATTTTCGCTTTTCGAAGTACTTATTATCGAAAGTATCTGAGAGTTGCTCAGTTATATCGTAGAAATCTTCTTTTGCTATAGGATTAATCATTGAGATTTCTCAGAAATTCACTCCTCTTGTCTTAATAGCTTTATTAGATTTTCGGAAAACTGGCGTATTTTGGAATAGATAGCATCTACTTCTTCGATGAAAAGTATAGTGATTTTGGGAACTTTCTTGCTAATATGGTTTTTCTGTAGGAGCAGTTTTTGAAATTTGATTATTTATGAGGGAAACATCCTTTTTTGGAGAATCCAAAAATTGCTGCAAAAACTTCTTCTCAGACTATATACTTAGTATCAAATCATCTGCATTAGGTAAAAAAGGAATAAAATATTTCATTTCCTTGTTTTGTAGGAATGAATTAATTTTTGTACTACTAGTGGAGACAATGTTCATAGCTCATATTCATGACGAAAGTCTTTATCGAACTAGTTTCAAAATGTCACCATTGAGCTCAATATGAAGAAGAAACTTTTTGAATCACTTCTACATTTAATCGAAGTTGTCTTCATGAACAAGAGCTGTGGACATTATTATTATATAATAGTGCAAAACTCAGCTCATTCGCACAAAAGAACGCCGCGAGACATTCATTTCATTTTCCGAACGATGACTTTGGTACACATATTTTTTTAGAAAATTCTTTCGTGAGAAAACGCTCCTTGCCAAGAACTAAAGTATTAGCTAATCGACATTTTTCATGGTTAATCAGATTTAAACATAAAATGCTCATGTTCACCGCGTCGACGACAACTATTGGCTTTTGGGTGTTTACAATGATATTCATGCAGTGCACTGGCGGTAAGAAATATATTTTCTTTCTCACTCAGTGGTCATTTAACTGAAAAAGATCCTGAAAAGCACTAAAGAATACAAACACAGAGAGTTCCATTCGAAAGAACGTATTGGAATGTTTTCCTGTTGTTTATTCACACGTCACTATTCATAAGCGTTGAATAGTATAATAGAAAATGTTGATGTACTTTGAAAGAAAAAAAACTAGTTAATGTCAACACTTGTATGTTGTGTTTAGTACCACAAAATCTATCACCTTCTACACGTTGGGCTCAGAATGCGACCACAGTCGCAGGATTGACAAATGGCACAGCTGGATCATCTCTATTTACTCTCTATATGAACCAAGGAATATACATTGCAAATGACAATACTCTTTACATTGCCGATACGCTCAATTCTCGAATTGTTGTGATTAGACCCAACTCGACTACGGCTATAGCTATTATGCAAAATGCATCTGACTCAACCTCTCTATTTACTTATCCTAGTGATGTTTTTGTTACTCAAAAATATATTTACATCTTAGAATTTTTCGATTCTTTCGTGGTAAGATTATTCAAAAATGGAACACATCCAGTCATCGTCGCCGGAATCCAAGGCGTACACGGAAGCAGTCTAAATACATCAACAATCGGCAACTGCTACAGTTTATTTGTCGACAGTAATGAGAATTTGTATGTGGCTGATTTTAACAATAATAGAGTGATTCGTTATTCATCGAACTCATCGAGTGGTATGCCTGGTGTGGTGGTAGCAGGAAATGGTACCGATGGAATCAGCGCTTCACAGTTAAGTGGACCATTTGGATTATTTGTCAATGAGGCGGGAACATTGTATGTTTCGGATTGTCAAAATAATCGAATTCAACGATGGGATAATGGAGCTTCCTCCGGTGTGACAGTCGCAGGTACTGGAGTTAGTGGTAACAGTTTATCTCAACTGTACTATCCACTGGGAATTGTTGTTGACTCGAATGAATACATGTATATAGTGGATGGCGGAAACAGTCGAATTCTTCGATGGCCGCCAAATTCACATTCTGGTGAATGTATTGCAGCTTGTACTGGTACTAGCGGAAATGAAATTGATAGGCTGCTCGAACCGATTGCATTGGCATTTGATAGCTATGGATCTCTCTTTATTAGCGATAGAAGCAACAATCGAGTGCAGAAATTTCAGATCCTTGGCAGTTTTGGTGAGTAGCAAATATTTTAATTGCACTTCATTTATTTTCTGTTGAAACTACTTCAGGTGAAACTTCATCAACAACTTCGACAACAACAGATTACACAACATCATTGCAAGCTTCGTCGAAATCAAGTACGATACATTCATCAGCAGTTGCAATATCCATTGTTATATTGGTAATGTTTTTTTGTCACAAATATTTCATATCAGTTTCAATATTTTATCGTATAATTTTCTAGCTTTCGTTCCTTAACAAGTGAGATTTGAGCGACTTTGTCCTTCGCCTCAACACTACACAATACATTCCAAAGTGCGCAAATGGCTCATTTCATTGAAGTTGACAATCGTTCTTTCTCTCTATTGCTTTCATACTAAACTTGCTTGCCGCTTTTGTATCATTGTGTCAATGTTCAAACATATTTTCTATATTACTTTATTATTGAAACAAGATTTTGTAAATCATATACTTGTTTTATTATTATGCTTTACGTAAAATTCACTGTTTTTAATGAAGCTTCAAGTATGGAGTCGATACAAGTGAACTCCTATACATTTTCGAAAATAAAGTTCGACTACATATATTTATCTATACAAGGTTCAATCAATTCAATTTTTTTCAGGTTTTATTTACCTTTCACAGGTTTACACGTTTTCGAGCATAAATGTGCCTGTCATATCCTTTCTCAAACGTGATCTATCTTTTTGTAGTTTTCTCCAACCTGCTTATGTTTTTCTTGTCCATATCAAGAATAAAATAAAATCGAATTGATTATTAATCTTTAGAGAAAGTCAAACAAGTGGGTGGGATCAATTTCGATTTGTATGGTAAAAACTTCCTAATGTAAACGTCCAAAGCAATTTCCAAAAATGTTCATCATTCTAAGGTTCTTTTCTGTTATGTATGCATGAAAACATGGAAGAATTAGAGTTGATCAAAAATCACTCTCCGCAAGAAGAGTTTTCCAGTTGGTAGAGATTCTAAAAAGAATTCATAGTTCACTATTAAAGTGTATTCATGAAGAAGCAGTTGGTTTCAAACAAAACAATGCTTGACAGGAACTCAGAGCTTACATTATAGACGTGTTTATAATAGAAGATTTTACTGTAGACTGGACATTTATGAACTGAACAATTGTGCTACATAGAAACCTAAAAAAAATAAAAAGCTAATGATTTCGAGAAAAAAAATCTGTCTTTTGTCTAGGAACATTATAAATGAATCTAACAGAGAAACATATTCACAGTATTACAATTAAGAGAGGAATCGAATTCAGTCAATGCTCAACCTTTACCAAAAAACATGTTCAAGGTCAGCTGACCTAAAAGAAGTTATAAAAAAAACTCACGAGGGAGGTACCCGAAGTGATTCAGAGGTTTTGAGCTGATATTTTGCCCATAAGCCGAATCTGATAAGAATAGAAAAAGCCTAAAAGGATATGGGCCCATAGGCCTTTCTTCCCGAGTTACGAGTATTTTACTGGATTTTCTATTTATGACAAGGGATTGATCGAAAAATCAAATTACATAGTTTCGATCTGAAATTTTGCCCATATGTAGCCCTTATAATTCTTATCGTAGCCTAAAAGTTTCAGCCCAAACAAATGTTTCTTTCACGAAATAATAAATACTCAAGAAAAGCCTTTTATGCTACAGACAAGTCAGGAAATCGACTTTTCTTGATTATTTATTATTTCGTGAAAGAAACGTTCGTTTGTCCTGAGACTTTTAGCCTGCGACAAGGATCATAAGAGCTACATATGGGCAAAATTTCAGATCGAAACTATGTAATTTGATTTTTCGATGAATCCCTTGTCATAGGTAGGAAATCCAGTAAAATGCTCGCAACTCGGGAAGAAAGGCCTATGGGTCCATATCCTTTTAGGCTTTTTCTATTCTTATCAGGTCCTGCTTATGGGCAAAATATCAGCTCAAAAGCTCTGAATCACTTCGGATACCTCCCTCGTCAGTGGCATCTGTGTGCTACCAATATATATTTAATTTATTCCCTTTTATGAAATAAAGAGTCTTACGAAGAAAATTATATGTTGTTGAAATATTTGAAATTAAATTTATGTATATATCTGCCAGGTGAGAAAATGAGAATAATAAAAAATAGTGAAATGTAAAAATATTGATATTAATTTATTGCTCTTGAATATTGTGACAACTCTATGATGAATAGTGAAGAGAAGCTTGATGTCTCAAATATTCAGATTAAATAGCAAAGAGCTTCTAGACGAATGGGACGAAATGAAACAATCGAATAAAACCACAAATGATTACGTCTTGATCGAGAAAGAAAAATACAGAAGAAAATATGAAACTATTGAGCGAAGAGAATCTCGTTGCATAACTAATCGTCGATGCATCACTAAGAGAGTCGCTAAAAAAACTGACGATGAATATCGCATTTGACTTTGGCGAAATTGTAAATGCATTGCCGATAGTCGTTCGAAAACAAGTTATAACAATTGATGTACAATAAACAGTCAAGCAGAAGAGAATCAAAGAGATCGAGAGTCACTTCTTTGAAAGGTTGATTTTAGATTTTAAAAAGTTTGAAATTAAAGATATACTTCAGAGGAATTCTTGAAAAAAGAAAAAGAATTCTGACGCTATTATTGTTTATCTAACAATTACTGAAGCGAAACCAACGATTCGGTTCTCAGCAAAGCTTATGAAATTAAGATCAGTCTAAAGACACATTGAGAGTAAGAGCATTTAAGAGATGTCACAAGTAGCAATAAAAGTATTTATACGATTCTCTTTCTGCGTCCTTTCCGGTTCTAAGAAAAAATATCAAAAATAGACTGGTTATATTTTTATATCAGCAAAAATATTAACATATTTAAATAATAGTACAGCATACCGAATGGTAGATCTGAGATTTTTTACACGAGGCGATTCAACGGAGATTGACACCAAGAGCTCATTTTCAAGCTTTTTCTTCTAGAAAACAGCGATTTTTTATTGCTATTGGAACTACCGCAAGCGCCCTCCTAAATCTGTCATTGCATATCTCAATTTCATGAGTTGTCTAATTCTAGTTTGCATCTAAATGAACTTCTGGTTGCAACAGTCATTTCGAAAACAAATAGAAATACAACTCAAGCCAGCAGCGAACTGTATTCAAAGTGGCAGCTAAAGATAATACTAATCTGAATTTTATATTTTATGATTTAGACACGGATGTCTTGTTAAAATAGCCAAGAAGCCAAAGATTAATTTTATCACAATTATAAATCATAACTCCCGCACGGTATATGCTGTGAATGAAGTCAATACGGTCAGATATGAGACTTGATTTGAATTTCAATTACGATACAGGTAGTCCATCAGTTAGTATAGAACGTAAATGTCTTTTGTTCAATCTCCAGTTCAATCTGTGCTCTTTTGAGTATATTCATGCGTAAAAATTGAGCATTAGACTGGGAAAAAATCTTCAACCGCATAATTCACCATTTATTTCAACATCACGCTCTGGGACGCGAAGCGCCCCTCGAGTAGCCGCGAACCATGCCCATCTCTGTGTAAACAGAACTTTTTTATGAAAATATATGATGTTTTACATGAGTTACCAGGAAACTACACGAGTTTCCTCAGAAGAAATCTATTTCAGAAAATCATAGGTAGTTTCCTTAACTAGAAATAAATTTCCAAAATGAAATCGATTGTCAGATATGCAATGACGGAATAAAATTTTTTTTTCATGAATTAATATAGTTTTCATCTGCAAAACATAGTTTTAACCAAAGAAAGGTGCAAACGATCGTTTTGCACGTTCGTATCAAGAAAGGCATCACGCCGCTTCTTCACGAAGTTCACATGACCGATTTCACTTCACATCTGCCTCGATTCTCATGATTCTTAGAATTCTAACTATGGCGATGATGTTCATTATTCTATGTTTTGGAATCGCCTAAGAAAATAGTTTTGTAAGAAAAGATCGAAGGCATTGAATTGTATAAATTGTACTCTAAAATATTTTACATTAATTTTATCAGTTCCTTGTTTGGTCTGTACATTATGAAATAATAAAAATTTCCCTTGTTTTCTTCCTTGGATAACGACGGATCTACTAATTATGAAAAAGTAGTCTAACTTGAATTGTAGTTTACAATCAGAGAAAATTTATTTTTGTCTTTGGATATCTTCGTCCGTAATTTTTTTAAAAACCTTTGACTCATTTTTGCACTGGAATAAGATAGCTAATCATCGAATTGAAGACAATCTAAATATATTTTCTTTTTTAAATAAGCACAATGTTATTCAACTTGCTTCTTGACAGCAATAGGTCCAAAAAAGATAAAGAAATCGAATTAAATATGACATTAGTCTTGATTGTATATAGTGGAACAAAAGGTTTTTGAGGTTCGGTTCGGTTCAAAATTGAAGAACTCAAGTTGCGACCATCTCTAATTAAAACACATACGGATAATCTCTCGTGAGAATAGGAAAAAGGTATCGATGCGTTTTATTCAAATGTACAATAGCCGAAAAATATGTCAAAACCTCAGATAGTTTCATAAAAGGGACTCGGTCTATCATTAGATAGATGCTACTTGTTTGGTTAAAAATTTGGTATAAAATATTGAAATACACAGACTAGATCGCCTATCACTGTCATGCGGCTTGTTTAGTTTGTTGTAGGGATTGGTGTGATCGTTTTGTCCTATGCCTGAAACATGAAAAATTAACTTTAGCCATTTTCTTCCATATATCCTCATTAAAAAAAGCAAACTTTTAGAAAAATGATTAAATATTCTGATTAAGGAATTCGTTTTCTAAAACCTTTCTATAATAATAGTTAAATAAATACGATTTCAAATGTTTTTTTTTTACAGGAAAATATATCATTCAATAAAATTTCATAAACGGATTGTGAATCCAGATGAGAAAAATTTCGCTAAAAATCTTAGTACATATAGTATTGTTGAATAAAAAATCTAAAGATCCCAAATACATCTATACAAAAAGCTACTAAGAAGTGGCTAACAAGGAAACATTCCCAGGTGTCGGAACGCTTTTCAGTCTGTATTCTACGCATCTTGTAGTCCTTAGTGAACTATGTCTACCATGAAAAAAGTTTCGATTTCTGGCATATTCTTACCGAGATAACGAGTTTTTAGTACATTTTCTCTATAGTGTCCCACTTTTGCAGCAAAGCTATATTCTTGAGTTTTGATCTGAAACTTCGTGTACATAAATGCCTCAGCTAGGCTAGCTTCTATAAAAAAAAATCCAGAACTTTTCTACAAAGTCTCTCCGAGATACGAAGCTTTCAAAAAATACATCCTATATATATTATTTATGAAAAATGATCTGAGCCATGAGAGTTTCATGTTTCGAAGAGACTTTGTCCAAGAATTCTGAAACTTTCTATTCAAGCTAGTCTAGCTGAAGTCTTTATGTACGCGAAGTTTCAGATCAAAATTCAAAAAAATAGCTTTGCTGCAAAAGTGGCACACTATAGAGGAAATTTATTAAAAACTCGATATCTCGGCAAGACTATGCCAGAAATCCAAACTTTTCTCGTGGTAGATATTGTTCACTAAGGATTACAAGATGCGCGAAACTCCAACTGAAAAGCATTCCGACACCTGGAAATGTTCCCTTGTAAGTAACATGTTTTGGTAATCTGGAATTGCTACTTTGACAATAAAAATATTTCCAATATACATCATAAGATCAGATCTCAAAATTGGTGGTATGAAATTCCGATAATATGGATGTTTGACATGGCAGTCACTATGGATTCACGTAAAATAGAAAGAAAATATCATGTTTCAACATGTTTAGTTAAAAGAAATTCGTGATTAAGATGTTTAAACAAATTTCGAGACTAATTCTCAACAAGGAAATGATATAGAACAGCTTAAAATTAGCAATACTGCCACGGCAAACCGTAGACAAAAGCGTGACAACATCACTTTCATCATTTACTTATTTTTCAAGGCAATGCACTTAGAGAAGCATAATGAGGTTCATTAACGAAACAACAGTAAATAGATAGTTTTTGAAAAGTTTTCATAATATCAAATTGTTCATTTGTTCACTGTTGATCATGAGAAAGAAAATGAGTAACGAACGATGACGAGTCTTTTGTTTCAAACGCATTTTGAAAGACCAAGAAGTCAATTTTTCTTTATTCTGGGTTTCTATCGTGATTTTGACCAGTGTGACTCCTGACCGTCACTTGAGATGGTATCAACGTACGAAGCCAACTGTTCGTAGTATGAAAATCTTGAGAATAGTTTTGATACCATCAGTCAACGAAGTTACTTAAAAAAGAAACATACTTTCATTATTTACGTATTAGTAAAAAATGTAACTCTTTCTCTTGTTCTGTCTTATCTTTTCTACCTTAATCATTTTCGAAATAAAGTCTTCTATTCGTTTAGATGTGGATGTGGGTAACCAAAAGAATCACATAGACAACCATCATTGTTCAGGATGATTTAAAACATCAATTGAACAACAGTTTCAATCTCGAACAAATCAAAAATTTCGATTGCTTAATTGAGTAAAGACTAATTCATTATCGAATCTCGTCTTGATCCTGATCTTAATCGATTAGCAACAATTCGATTTGAAGAAAAAATCAAAGACAAATCAACTCTTGATTGAATTTCTGTCATTAGTCTGGGATGGTACACCCCACGAGACATACGCAAAAAATACACAAAGATTTGACTAAACGATTAATTAGGGTGGGGGTGTAGCGTGGGTGAGGATGGGGGCGGGTGTAGAGGGTCTTTTCTTCCACACCCCACATCCATACTCCACCCTCGTCTATTCTTTTGAAGTTTTCACCCTTTAAACCCAACTGAATTTCAGCAGAACGCAGTATTGAACTCTACATCTTTCAAGATATTCTTAAGATTTGAATTGGAAACAGTTGCATACTTTACATCTTACAAAATTTAGTTTAGATTTGTATTGAAAGTACTGAGAAAATTTTTACGTTCGTGAACTTTGGTAGATTTAAATTAAAACTGAAGATAACTTAATTTATATAAGGAAATTAATTATTTATTCTTATTTCTTTCTATTCTTTTTAATTTCAAAATCTTTTAATAATTATGTTTAGTTTTGCCTAAATCTCAATTTTGCTTGACATATATATTTTAATGTTTGTATTTCAAATTTATTGTATCTTTTTTAAAGATGTCGCTTACAGGAACAGAACGTTAGATTATGACACAATCGACAGAAATCAGAATATATTAAATAATTAAGTATTCAGCTTAGGAAGAGAATAAGAATATATAGAAACCCGTTGATCGTTCTCTCAAGACAAGAAATGCTTTTCAATAAATTTAGAAATCGGTATTCCTTTAAATCATATAGTTCGTTTAAAAAATACTATGAAATAAGCAACAAACTATTACTCACTCAATCTTAACAATGATAAGAAAAGATACTGCGCCATATCTAAAGATAACAGAACGATGATCAGATGACAATAGATACATTTGTTTCTTCTGTTTCATATTTAAATTACATTTATTTTAAAAAGTATGAGCATGTATTTCTAGTTTTAGATGGGAAAAATATTATTCTTTACATTACACATATAAATGTTAATATTAAACTTATTTATCAACCTACGTATCACGTTGGTGCTAGGTTTTATTGGTCATTACTTACATTGGCTTTTATGTGATTCATTCGATCGTAATGCAAAAACAGCTAAACGAAAAATGAAATGGAGATGTATTCAAAAACAAATGCTGAATACTGTGATATTATGATCGGTACTATACAGTATTTTTTGCCTATGCATGACTATTCGAAGAAATAAACTTGTAACGAATAATTACATTTTAATTGAACGACATGACCATGCTGTAGGAATATGACATGATAATCATTATGCACGTTGCGCATCTTATGTTTTATAAGATGTTTATTATTATTTCATCTGAATCACACCCAAGATGATCATACTATTTTCGTTAACATGAAATAGCTGAATATGTTGAATATTGTGTAGATAAATATAATAATTATAGATATACTCATTTTAGTACAACTATTACTGAACTGAAAAATATTGAAAAACAAGAGTTATGGCAAGTTATAACTCAATCAAACAACAACAAAAAAATTGTTCTACATCCGATCGATAATTCGTGACTCTAGACCATTATCAAAACTTTTTAGCCCAACTGATATTCTTGTTATTGATCAATTTCAAGGTTAAATGTTTCATACAACTTATTGAAATAAAACGATGGATTTTCAAAGTAAACGTGCAGCTTCTTTCAGAAATGAAGCAAGTGTCATTCAAACAGTTCGGAAAGTTCATGATTTTAGCTCGAAATATAATTTTTGGCTATAATCCAGGCATAACTATCGTAGAATCATAAATAACTTACATAGCAGAAGGACTTCTTTGTATGGACAATAATAATCTATGGTCGTTTCCATTTAAAAAGAATGCACATAAGCAATTGAATAAAAATTTATATTACTTGCTCAAACAATCTATCGTCTTCAAACAAAAAACGTGGCTTCTAGCGGATTCGATCCCAAGAACCATATAAAATCGCTTGGAGCCATTGAAGAAGAAGAAAAATATCCCATCTTATAGCATAGGGTACTGTTGGGAGATAGTTTCGAAAGGTCGATGGTTTTCCTACAACTATTACTAGATGCAGCTCTGGATAGAAGACCAGTCTGATTTAGAGTTCTTCCGTTCAACCATTTGGGCTTCATTGATACACTGACTATAAGCATACTAACCACAACAGCCAATGTATAGCACAACCTTGTGAATAGGTTATCGTACTAGTGATCCGAGAAAACCAGTCATTTCCGTATCTGATGGAGCCGAGCCTCGAACACCATGCTATGTGGTACATGTTCAGCAATTTAACCACTCAGTCATAGGGACTGAGAAGCATTAAGATCTTAGGTTTCCAGGATTTTCTCTCACATCATTAGTTGTTCCTGCTCGGAGTTTTGTTCTGATTCTTACCGATTCCATAGAACTGTAACGATGTTAATCGAAAATTCGTGATACTTCTATCAAAAATCATACTCCTGCAGTGCCATATTTGATCATTATTTCTAGTGAAATTAAACATTGCTTGTGCTATTTGCAAGTTTATTTTCCATTTCTTTTAATTGTGTTTTAGCATTTTCATAGGCATTTATTTTCAATTCTAGATTAAGAAACTCGCTCTTTTGTATCAATGATGGCAAACAATAGTGAAATCCAAGAATTCGATTGGCTTAATGGTGTAACAGTTATCTGGTATGATAGAAAAAGTAACTCTGCCAAAAATGATCCTTTTACTCGAACACTACGCCGTCATATGTATCAACAGATTGAAACGTTTGATGATCCTAAGCAGTGCAAGCACTATATTGAAGATAATCAAGAGCAAATAATATTTCTAATAACTTCATTAGAAGATGGGCAATATTTCATTCCAAATATTCACAATTTATCACAGTTACGTTCGATTTATATATATAATACTACAGAAGCGGATGAGAGGTGGATACAAGAATACTTCAAGGTATACATTCTGTCATATACAGATACTTTCTCTCAAAATAATTTTCACTGTTAGTTCCGTAACTGAATCGCTAATTATATTAAAACTTTTCGTAATTCGATCCTCCAAGTAGATCTCTTAAAGCTAGTAGATACTATCTTTCGCACATCTTGATTGCAAGACGCATTTAAATAACTGCATTTGTGAGTCGTTTGATAGCGCGATAAAAGAAGACAAGCAGTTGTAAAAAGTATTAAAGAATTTGAGATCTAATATTTTGAAATATTTTTAGTAATGCTTCTAGTGAAAAAGATTGTTTGTCCGTTGATTGAGTGTGAGAAGACTAATTTCAAAGGAATTAGTTGGAAGAATTCGATGTGAAAATCAGGAAGGCAGGAAACAGACGTTATGCGTCATTATTTGTTCTTTAAAGTCACTCTCTAAGCTCCCATCGAAGACTTTTAAATAAGCCAAAGTCCAACTTAACTTTCACTTTTCATATGTTGTCTACCTCACTTATGAAATATAAAATTTTGTTCAATTTATCATTTTATTAAAACCAAAATACGATCTACATTATTTCTCTACCGAAGAGGTCTCTTGACTGTACAGAAAAATTCTATGAATGACAATGTTTTCAGGCAGGCTTCATGATTTTTGCTGTTACAACATCGATAAGATAAGCTGTACAATTTTTTCAGATGTCATGAATAAATGCTACATAAACATGCAAGCCGATCAAGATACCGACAACGACGGCCCCAGGCAGTTGAAATGTTCGGCGACTGTATAGGCTGAAGATATTTTAGAATTTCAGATTTGCAGCACTTTTGACTGAAGACTCTGAAAACCAGAAACAGTGAAAAATTAGAGAACACGATGAGTGTGGTTCAGGCATGAATGTCGCTATTGGAGAAGTGAGTACAAAGTCCCACGCCACAATCATGTATCTGAATGAAAATATTAGTGAAATGGAAACGAGTAGTAGTGCTAAGACTTGCATTTTTTATCGTGACATATTCTTGTTACAAAACAAAAAAGAATCGCAAAAAACAGATTATAAGGAAAGAGTTTGAAAAGAACGAGTAGTATTGCTTTGTTTAAGGAGTCCACGTCCACATCAAGTATGTGTATACTCATCGTGGTTTGAAGGAAGGTACGCAGATACTTCACCCCTGGTTTCGCTGCCTCAGTTTTCTATAAATACTAAACGTAAAATTATGCGCTTAGTGGCAAACGTGGAAGGAATAAGAGCAGTGATAGAATAATGGGCAGGGTGAAGAAGCTGATTTTCGCCCTTTGTCCAAAGCCCTGATTCCATCACTCCATATGAGGATGCCGACATCGCCTCCATATCCTTATTTATCTTCTGTATTCCATAAGAAGAGTATATTTTACTTTTTGAGGAAGTATGATTAGTTCAATAGATCTTATCTTAGATTGAACGTGTCTACCAAAACCAGAATGAATTGCTACATCAATTGCTAAAGGATATTTCAAAAATATCGAATGAAATGGAGATATTTCATTCATATGACAATGAAATGACAACGCAATCGTGGGAACAACTTTGCTTTAAGGACAAAGGTATTATGTGGTTTCAACTTTTCATAAGTGTATTATGCAGAACAATGTATGATTGCAATTCTAAAAATCAATTTATTCAAAAATGTCGACAATATTATAAAAACAACAAGAAAGAGCAAGAAATTATAGATGAGTTTGAACGAACTTATAAACCCTCATCTGCTATTTGGTGGTATACTCGCGATACCTTCATCTATAAATTGTGTAGCAGAATGCTCAGATGTAAAAGCATCGAAGTGGCAGTTCTTATGCACTTTTTTATTTTTGACTTATATCAACAACTTGAAATCGAATACAAGAAAGAAAATACAAGTTCAATTCAAAAAGTGTATCGTGGACAACTCATGTCAAAATATGAACTTGATAGGTTGACAAGCAATGACATGACGAATACTCTTTTTGTTAATCATTTTTTTTCTGCAACCAAAGATCGTAATACTGCAATGGCTTTCGCTGGTATTGATGGTAAGAAGTACTATTCTGACAACGATGAATTGCAACAAGTACTGTTAGAAATTGAGATCACCAGTGATATGCAAAAACCTTTAGCTAATATTGAAGGAGTGAGTTATTTTCAATGGGAAGGCGAAATTCTTCTAAGCATAGGTACTTCATTTAAAAAAATGCATGTTACCAAAAACGATGGCTTTCATTATTGGTTAATTCAACTTAAAACAATTGATGTAAGTTGCCTCGACGACTGGTGTGACGAAGATTATTCTACTAGAGAAAGGAATTGTCGAGTCGAAGAAAAAAGCATGAACGAAGCTGAACTTCTCGTGGTTGGATATTGGATGGGTAGAATGAGGTTGGATTATGGGAAAATCACTAAATACTATACATTACTACGTCAATGTTTATCAAATGTATTCAGCTATGGAGCTTATTTATGTGGCATTGGTTTACTTGAATTTCGGGAAAAAAACTATGATTTAGCTTTAAAGCATCAGAAGGAAGCCCTAAAATTTTACGATGAAGAACAATCGTCATCCAAATTACCTCATAAACAAATAAATATGAATGACGAATTTCAAAAACGAGACCATTATCAGCAATGCATTCTTTTTACAATTTACAATTGTATTGCATCGATTCATTTCACTCAGAATAAATGTGATGAATTATTAAAATATTATGACAAAGTTATCCAACTTGGATTTGGTTGTTTCTTTTCCTGGGCACTGAATGACATACTAGAAATATTTCTTCAATATGCACACAAATGCAAACATGATGGAAAATATAAATTAATATCCTCTATTAATGATATACTTAGTCATGCTATAGCCGCTGATGAATCTTTCGAATGTGCTCTCGAATCTTGGTTAAATTTGAATCGATACTGTTCCTATAATAAGCGCACATTTTTAGTCGCTGTGTTAGATATAAATCAAGACTCGTATAAAGAAGAAGGCTTCGACAAGATAATGAAAAACAATGAAAATTTTATTGAATATATTACTTCTGACAACAAGAATGATAAAGAATCGTTTTTATTGTATCGAGAAATGGGAGACATATATTGTGGCAAAAAATGTCTGGATCTAGCATTACCATGGTTCGAAAGAGCACTAATACATCTGGAGTCTGATGATGTAGAAGCATACTTAGAATATGTTGCAGAGAAGTATCTGAGTGATCAGCCATCCCATCATGCTATCGCATTGTTTACCAGGTTTTTTCTTAATTTTCTTACACATAATGATCTGTCTTCAGACATCATCCAAAATACCTGTAAACAAATAATAGATCATAGCAAGAAAATCGATGATCTCGGTACAGTGATTGACTGGTACAATAAACTATTTGACATTTCTAAGAAAGTTATCGATAAAACATCTCTTCTGCCTTTCTACGAAGATTTAGCGGATCTCTACAATTCGATGAGGCTATATCAATTGGCTAAAGACACATATTACGAAATAGTTTCTATTGCATCAAAAGTATCTGGAAATCACACAAAAGCAAATGAAATAAGTAATCGATGCTTGAGCAAAGGGGAACATATAACAATAAAGAATGATACGTATTGAACAATTCGGTAGTTGTTGACAATCAATACAAACTGGTGGATTAATTTTGGTTTTCAGATTCTAATAAAGTTTTCATTTCAATAATACATATTCGTTTATTGAGGCAGGAATTTGGATTCGCTTCTACTGTTTAAGAAGCATACATCTATTTTGATACATGCATATATGTCCATTAATATGTGCCGGTTTTAGATATTGAACATGTAAGAGTCAGGACTCCCAGCGAGCAGTTCTAAAACCAACCCAGCTTAGCTCAGCTGGGCTCAATTCATGTGTCAATCACTTTAAACATATTAAGGTATTGACTAGGCTCACTATTATAATGCTGTTGTTAGAGATGATTATCAATGAATGCTAAAATATATGGCAAAAGTATTGATTCTATCGCCTCAGCTTGCTACAAAGACCTCATCAAGTACGCCGATGTACTTTTAATCTACTAAACGACTGACAGAGATTTTGATATGTCTATAAAGGTGTAGCAGACTTTCCAACATGGAAGATTCAGTCTCCTCATAATATGGCCTATAGATGATGGGATCTCTCTACGAGAGAAAAAAGTGGAAGTGCTGTATTTTAATGCACTACAGAATGCATCAAGGATATCGTAAAGTTACTCTTTACACCTTCGTAGATATTTCAAATGTAGTATCAACATGTGTCACCAACATGTTAATTCAAGCTCATTTTATACAAATCTACCTTGCTAGAAGACTGAACACTATATCATACTTAAGTGATACTCAAACTTTGAAGCACAAAGAATGTGGGAGTGTAGGTGTGGGTCCCAATGTTATTTTCAGCCATACGTACTGTCAAACCTGCATCCCAAAATTCGATTCAAAAGTGAATAATGCTGAGTGAACATCACATGACGATTTTGGTTTCTTGCTATTATAGGCCGTGGTACTGAGGCTAATCTTGTTTTGGGAACGAATTTGACTCGTCTTGATCGAACGACGATGTATATAAATTACAAATATGATGTTCATTTCTGCTGGTAGTTTACAAAGGAAGTTGTTATAGCAGAATCAAGTTTTCATATTCAAAATGCAAATCAATATCAACGAGAATATTTGGTTAATCTCAGTTTTGATATGACCGTCTCGCCGACTTACATTTTCGGAGTGTATAATGAAACAATGGCCAACAGTGATACGCCATTGTACGATATTGACACCAGTGTTAAGATCACCGAATTATATTGTGATTGGTACATCGAACAAAATTTGCCTGAGGATTATCGAGGAGTTCCATGAATTTCGGCCCACGGAATTTTCGGGCCGGGCCGAAATTCCTTGTGGACTTTCCGCCTATGACCGCATTGACTCTAAAATAAAAAACTTAACCTTTCAAAATTAGTTGCTAGACATCATAGTGCTGTGCAGGACGTCATAGTGCTCAGCGGTATAGCATAGTGCTGAGTAGTATGACGTAGTGCTGAGCAGAGGGTATGGGGTGTGGGTATGGGTGTTCTAACATCTGAAGATTTACCCACCCACACCCACACTGCGATGTCTAGCAACTAATTTTGAAAAGTTAGGTTTTTTATTTTAGGATCAATGCGGTCATGGGCCGAAATCCCTTGTGAACTTTCGGCCCGGACCGAAAATTCCGTGGGCCGAAATTCTGGTCTCCCTTATCGAGATCTGAATGGTTGTGGCGATTATGAACCGCTTCTTGTTCAAAAAATTGCAACTGGCGGCGTTGTAACAAATCAGATGCTATTAATGCAAAAGCACAACGTGAAAAATATCATCGACTACTTGCCGAAAAAAGTGCTGTTTTTCTGGTCTTTTTCTTGATTCCTGTTATCATCAATCATGTGACACATTGATAAATATTAATTGATTCGGCTATGAACGACTTATTGCGCGACTACATTCGGATTAGAATTCGTTGGTCAACGTAAGAATTTGTCTGAACGGCATTTTTCTCAAGGAAGTTCATTTTTAGACTAATAGAATCTCGCATTCCTTTAATTGATTTTGTTTGTTAGAGACAAAACATTTCAAGTCATTCCTTCGATGAATCTATCAAACTCAGGAGAAGATAATTGATTTAAGTAAATAAAATGGTCAAAGAAAACCTTTTTGAATCGATTTGAATAGTGATCAAACATATAAAATTGATCCGATTATCAAAGAAAGAAGCTTTTTTTATCGCTATTACTCGGATGAGAATCGATTAAAACTGTGAGAAAATATCGAGCCGTGCTCGATGTATCAGATCAAACTAGGTTCAACTCACATTTTGTCATTTGCTCGTCAGAATTGATTTAAAAAAAAAAAGATTTTCTCTGATTGAATCTCAATCACAAGACAGAATTCAATATTGAATTGCAACTATTTGAGATGATCATTCAATAGTCTCAAAGAATGTTCAAGAAAATGAGACTTCGAAGAAATTTTATTCAGATATTCTGAATCGATAAAAGAAAAGAATTTTTATTGATTTTGATATGCTTGATAAAGTGAACCAATATTGTCCTGATTAAAATAGGGATCAAAGATACTATTTGGTTGACTTAGGACAATGAAACTGTTGACCGATATTTGTTGACCAGAAAGTGTATTTGAACCAAAATCTTGAACCCGTGGACCTCCAGATGCTCCACCCGTTCATATCACAAACTAATTGTAGACCTGTAAAATCAGATAGGAAAGTTGGACTTAACGATGTTCCAGCACAAGTGCTCATTGTTTTGCCATTTTTAATATTTTTCGGATAACCAAAAGCATTCGTTGCTGCTTGTCTTGATGGATTTATAGTGATACCCAGACCGCCCTTAAATCTTGAATATGTTGACCATTTTCATTTGGGTTCATTAAGACGATTCCCACGTCAAAGTTGTAATCTTGATTGTTCGTCCAACCTTGTTTCGTTGCCATCTGACGCCAAATAAATGTTCCATGTGGACGATAATTGCTCGAATATTCAGGTACAAAGATCCAATTAGATGCCCACATTTGTTGTTCATAATCGAAGACACAATGACCAGCCGTCACAACCATATCACGATTTCCGGCATTGACGACGGAACCCGAACACAAATAATTTTTTCCATTCATTACAAAATAAACTTTTCCTGATGTTGCCGGAAGGTTTGATCGAGTGGTTCGTAGAAAATCACTGGAAACCAAGATTCTTTCGGCTTTATCTGGTTTACGATGATTGACCAGTTTTGAGAGACTCGATTCATCAATCGATGCCGTTTCCATTGATTTTGCTGAAGCCATTCGCTCTGGAGTCCAGTAGTCGATTATCGATTGAAGATATTCACTTCGAGTTTAACCTCGAGGAATTATCATTTCAATACTAACATCTTTTGCTTTTAAATCAATCACTGCAGTTTGAGCGATTACAATAAAACCAAGAACCAGAAAAGAAACAATGCTTATCATAATGATCGTTTTATTTATTCGTGGAATTTAGTTCGCTCGTTGATTTGAACTGAATATTTATATCCGGCAGAAATTCAATATAAATTATCTATTTCATGACATTCAAGATAAAAAGAAAAACACCAGATGCATTATGTCGTAAATTTCTTTGTTTTCGAACACAAAATCGATAAAATTTTTCATCGAAAAACATAAAAACATTTGTCATTCTTATCAGATATTGCTTGAAAAACAACAACGAATCTCATGTAACATTTCACGTTGATTTATTGAAACGAACTCTGCGTCTATTTATTGAGTCTATCAACAGAATTTTTATCCGATCTTATCAAAACTCGTATTTTGCTTATTGATCAGTGAAAAATACTAATGAAAAGATCTATTTTAACTAGTAGCATTGACTATGAATCTGAAGTTATGCATAAAATATTACGAAAGGATACTAAAATACGTTTGAATAGAACTAGATTTCATTCAATTTTCTGTGGACAACGACATTGTTATTGGATCAACCATAATGATTTCGATACGCTTTTCTTTTCTTTCGAATAGATCTCATTAGAGTGTAAGAAACGATTTGATTAATGAAAAACTGGGAAATGTAAACAGTTGTTTCTTGTAAGTGAATACGACATTAACTTGTATATACTAGAAGCCCGCTGCTTCCCCCCCCCCCCCTCCCCGCCACTTTTTTTCTTTCGGCACATCCCTCCTGAAGACAACTACAAATGAAAGTCGATTCGTTCTCATTATGTTCAAGACAAGAAAAAATGCTTCGAACATATTAGTAAATGGTCGGTTCTTTATTTGAAAAAAGAATCTTTCGTTAGATGATAATCATATTTCCCATAAGTTACTTGTTCTTGACTTTCAAAATATCTTAACAAACTTGAAAGGTTAACGATAAAAATTTTTAGATTGAGAAAAAGAAAAATCACTATCCTTTTTTGTGTCATATCTATCTAATTATTGGTTGACCATTAGATTATTTGATGCTCATATTCTTAGCGAAAATAGCAAACTTCGAATTTCATTAATAAGTTTCTTATCGAATATTATTGGCATATAAGTTGTATTCATTGAATCGAATAGTCGAATGTTCTCGAATTCTCTTTTGATTGATCCAAGAAACCTTCTACTTATCATTTTGATGAAGCTCATTACAATTCGAAGGGCCACAAGATCGGTCATCAAACCGAGCAAATGTCGTGATATTTTACAACAAACGTGAGCAATGAGGAATTATTGAATATTTCTTTCTAATGGGTTTGTCGTCTAACAGATGACTTTTTCTCTCTAGAATGGGTTTCATCTGTTACGAGCTGAGAAAATATCTACGTATTTGAAACTAACCAATCTTGTTCAAAATCATTGAATCGTATTCTATTAGTTAGTATAAGTTCCTTCAACAAGACAATGCTGAATTCCAATATCTTTTCGCCCGAACTGATCTCTTTTTGTCACTCAGCCCAATTGAATATTTTTCAATGCTGAAAAATAAGGAGATTCATTCCTAAATTGATTCTTGCAATCTTAACGAATAGAATGATGGAGACATTTAAAATTATAACCTAAGAAAAAGAATTTCTTCGAAGTCTTATCTTTCTTGATTCTACAATTTTCTTTTTATCTACCAATAGGAAGTTTTTTGGACCAAAACAGACAACAATATTAAATTATTTATTGCTGTTTGTTGATGATAGTTGATTTAAGAATAAAAATAATGACAGCTTTATTTCGAAATAACAGATAAATTTCTGTAATAATAGTCATAGTCGAATAAAAAGGGTCTCCCGACGAATACAAGGCTAAGTACTTCCTCTTGATTTGTTGCAATAAAATTTTGATCGTTTCTGTATCGATGTATTGATTGACCTCTTTTCTATTTCTGGTTAAGTTAAAAATCGTGTCAAACTCGGATTCGAAGCTCATAGACTAGACAATGAACTTTTGTAGAACTTACTACGAAAATAGTGAGTGTAAGTTGGGGTGTGGGTGTGGGTGTGGTTGAGTATGAGTGGGAGTATTTCCTCTTGAATCGCATCCACGGCTCAATTGAATTTTTCTCCTCTGTTATTCTTGCTTAAGATGATTACAGTTTCGTTTTTTTTCTTGATAATCAATGTATAGCAAGAAAGTACATACTTCACCGAAATTTCATGACATATTATTCATAAATAACTAATAAAGTTCAGAGAACAAAAAAGAAGTACGTCAAAAAAACAAGATAACTTGTTTTTACTATAATGCACAATAAATGAAAATCGAATTTTTGTTTTTCCATTATTTTTGTGTGCATTACGACATCTAAGTTCAGTTATTGTTATTTATTTATTTTCCTCTGAGCTTTATTTGTTATTTATGCTTGATATATCAAGCATAACAGTGAAGTCTGTACTGTCTTGCTATATACTGATTATTGGCAAAAAAGCAAACTGTAATCGTCTTAAGTAAGACTAACAGAGGAGGAAAGTTCTATTGAGGCAAACTGTAATAGTAGATATAGAAATTGCTAAAGAACAGCATGTACAAAAAATACCAGTGTTACTCATAGTTTCGACATTCCAAAGAATTCATTAATTAATGACGACTTGCTGTGCTATGTCTCGTCGTCAGCTGAGACTTTGAATTACAAGATCGATGCAACGGTATTCTGTTTCTTTTCTTTGCCCAACGAAAAATGTTTATATTTATCTTTTCCTAGACGTGAAAAAAACAACGTATGATTAGCTCGTGTGCTTTTATCATTTTTTTAAAACACCGGATTATTTGATTATAATAAAAGAAACACAACGAAATCACTCTAAAGTAACATTACTCCAGTCATAGACACAAATGAAATTCAACCGAAATTCTTCAATGTCACATATTTATAATAATTTTTTTTTGTCATAGTCTGTTATGTTGAATTTTTTTATAGTGAATCCATTCTTGAAAAAACACTCGGTCACTGTCACAAATAGGTAAGAATGCGCTCTTGTCGTACAGAGATCAGTAAAACTTATCACGTATATCTGGAAAAAAAACACATTCTTTTTGTACAAAGATCGATAAATAAATCTACGCTTCTCTAGACAAATGAGATTACTATTGCAATTTGGCCAGGTTTCATTTTAAAGGAAACCGTCTTCATCACTAGCATTTCAACAATTTCATTGTGGATTGCATAACCAGCATGATTCACTAATTTTACCCATTTTACATCGGTACAGTTATTTTGTACAAGCCCAAACTTGACAGTATTCTATATCGCTCATCGAGTTCCACACGCCAATTCCAAACATTGTCAGAATCGTGAAGGAATTCTAAATGACATAAGCTCGTCAGTAAAAATAAAACTTTGCCCGTAATTCTAGTCAGAGTACTTTTTCGAAAGAAACTAAGATCTCTGTCGTTTTTATCTATGTGACTCTTGTTTCATCATTTGATTTCAATATTGTTTGCATCGCATATCTAGTTCATAATTGTGCCGAGCACAGTTTTTAGTTACGGCGCTTGAGCCATTCCTTATTTTCCTCGTTTCTTCTACTTTATGTTCTGTTCAGACACTTGAGAAATAACAAAAAACAATGCATTAATATGATGAAACAGCTATTAAAATTGATGTATTTCAATTTCGTTGATTAAAAAGACATTTCCATTAGCTTAATTGTATGGACTGCAACAATGTGTATGTAATAGATACAGATCTTATTACGTGTTGTAATGCTCAAAGCAAAGCCTTCTTTAGCAAAAAAGTTTATTCTAATTAATCTAAAGCGAGATGTTTGCTCCATGGAAATGTTCGTGTCTTATCCTTCTATTCGAAAAGCAATCGTTGTTGCAATTCTTCAGTTTCATTTATTAGACCGAATAAATAAATAGATAGAAAAATATCGTCGGATCTTAGAGTATTTTTTTCGGGAAAATGAATTTTAGCCAACATATAAGGCAATTTAATTGTAGTTCATTTATGAAACAATTATAAAAAGATTCTGTTAGAAATCTTTATGATTTCATGATCCACATGACACATTAATTTCTGCACTCCATCTGCTAGCTTAAATGCATGTCTATGCTGAACATAAGATTAGTATTATATGAATATTATAAGAAGTTGTTCAATTTATTGCACACTTTTGCAGAACTCAACATAAATAATGTCATATTTTGAAGTTCATGTGATATTGCACAGAGCGAAAAAATAGATCTTTCTGAGACAAACTTCTTGAATTCTACACTTAACACAAGAAATTTTTTCTGTTTTTTTATCAAACAAGTTTGCCAAGAAGTACTTGCGCATGCTCAGTTTGTAATGTAATATAGAGTTCAATTTCGTTGTTGTTCATTGTTGGTAAAATAAGAATAAGACCATCGGATTGAATCGAAGATAATTTGAAATGTTTCGCTCCACCTTGACCAAAATCACATTTATAAAGAGGAAATTGTGTCCAATTGCTAAATGACAGATCATTACCTCCGGTTGCTTGCCAACCTAAATGAATCACTGACGAACGATAATGTTGATTAATGAAAGCCAATGCCGACTGAATATATTCTGTTGTCATAAACTTTCGTTTTTCAACATTGATCCGTTGAGCTAGTTCGTCAACAGTAAGGTCATCGAGATCAGACATTGAAAAAGGGCGACACAAATAAAAACTACAATTACCAAAATAGTTCGTATCAATACCCGGCAGGCGAGTTCGACCATTCATGGCCATACCAATTTTGATCGTCGATTGACGAGAAACATGACGAATTCGACTTATTATTTGAGTTAACCATGCCATAAGAACATCATTCATTGAAACAATCTCATTCTTATTTTTTATATTCAATCGATCAAATAAATAGTTTTTCGTATAACGTTTGACAATTGTATCCAACGGTGATAGATTGAATAAAGAATAACCAATAGGTTCGATAAGACTCATTTCTGAATGATCGAATTGAATTGAAGATAAACTAGCGAGATGTTGAAGTTTCGATCAATCATGATCAAACAATAACGATTTTTTCTCATGAAGCCATCTTGAAAATTGTTGTCCTAATGTACTCAATCCGTGACCATCTGATAGATAGTGATGACAACCTATTGCTAATAAAGTTCCATCCTGCAGATGGATTTGATGCATGAAAATCAATGGTGATAAATCTGTTGGTATTATACCATACGGAAATATATCTTCATCGAGTGTATCATTGCCAAAATATTTGGCTACGCTTTCGTTAGATCTCGATTCACTCGAGAATACTTTTCGTTCTTGTCCATTCTCACAATCAACTATGCATCCACCAATTCGATAACAATCATTATCGACAATACGTTTAAATGCCTGTGGACAGAATCGATGAAGATACTCGTTGAATGGTTGTTCTAAATCATCAATATGATAATCGTAGACAAGTAATGAACGAATATAAACATATGGCATAATAATATCTCTCAATGAAAGATGATCTTCTTCTGTTGTTGAGAACATGATTCGCAATCTTAAAGATAATTAATCAATGAAAATCAAAGTAATTTTAAACGAAATGAAATGTTTATGGAATTTACCTTTGAAATATGATCAAGTCTGTTTATTTTTGCAAAACATGGATAGCAAACGGGAGATTTTTTTTGGATTTCCGCTTTGATTTTCATTCAAAGTGGAAAAATTCTTGAAAAATCGGCCTAAATATCAAAGTTCTCATGTTTGAAAGCCTCTTTCAAACGAAGAAAAGTTCACTTTTTTAAATCTTTATGTCAACAAGAACTCAATCATGGTTCATGATGGAATCAAAACAGCATCATGGCAACGATCGGTCAGACGGATGACGACAGAAGGGAATTTTTTATATAGTATATATCAAAATCTTATTAGAAATACTGTGTCATGCAATTTAGATACTTACTTGACAAAAGTAAACGGCAGTTAAAAATTAGTCTTCAATGTAGCTTAGAAAATACAAAAAGATCAAGCGTATTTATTGAAGACGTATATTGCCACGCCACATCATTATGTCATGGCTCAGTGAGTCAGAGCCGTGTGATGATTCATCAGTTTGAAAAGAAAACCATCGATTCTGTTCTGACAGTTAATCATGTAAACCCAATTTTCGTTCGTATTCACAACCGCTAGCTGTAACTAGATTAGTGTACGTGAGATTGCTGTTCCTTCGTTCATCATTCGTTACAGTCTGACATTCCACTCTTCGAATGCACTCTATACCACTCAAGATCGTAATCATCAGGTTTTGAAATAGATCATCACAGCACTTAATAGTACAATAGTCATCGACTGAAGACATTATCACTTCATGAAATCTTCACGCCATTAAACGAAACCTGACTTCTAACATATGTGTCTACAGACTCATTTTGAATCGATAGTATTTCGCATTTTTTCTTTCTTTAATGTCAACAAAATATTTTTTTTAATTTGATGAATGCTCATCAAGAGTAAGTATCGGTATTGTAATCTTCCGCACTTCTATCCACATTCGTCGATCTAAATGATAGTTGATCACATATTTTACGTCTTTGTTGTAAGTTTGAATCAGATCATCATATTGTTGTCATGTTCCTTTTGAAGAATTCATGACCAATTTGCATTGTCTCAGTTCAGAAAACATAAGAATACGTCAATCGTTCGAAAAACAATTCACTTTTTCCCATGTAATAATAGGATAACATGACGGTACTATGGACTATTTGGATGGACTAATACAAAAACTTGGACAATGTTATACATTTACGTTAGATGTCCTGGTGCGTCTCATCATCAATGAATCCGACATGGTTGAAGATATTCTCGGCCAATCACACGCGTAATATTATGGTAAATCTGCGGTATTTGTTCATGTTTTTAAGTTATTGATCGGCTCACATAATCTTCTGGTAAGCGATGGTCTCGAACATGAGCGAGCTCGAAAACTGCTCAATCCAATATTTTATTTGCGCAATCTCAAATCGATGATCCCAAAGCCATATAATATCATTTGATGAACATGATCGTTTAGATTCCTGTTCTATCTCGATTATCATTTTGGCGCAAAGCGGTTATTGATGAAGGTATTCGAAAAGTAGTTTGTTTCGTTGACAAAACCATTGCTGAGCGACGACAAGATCGACCATCGAGTCTATGTTCAAATACGGATTTACTCGATCTACCTTTTTTTTTTGCCGTCGATAACAAAGGACGATCATTTACAGATGAAGAAATCGAAGATAAAATTATACTGAAAGATAAGTTATCAACCTATGTAGATATCAATAAATTGAAGATGTGAGAAGCCATCTTGCAAGAAACACTTCGCCTCTATCTATCGATCCCTCTATTACTGCGAGAATGCAAACATAAAAACGTCATCGGAAGTGAAAATCGCCGTCAAGTGCTGGTTCCGATCAATATGACCATTCGGATCGTACCGCATGCACTACAACGACAAGCTGGTTTCTGGCTTCGACCATTTGAATTTGATTATACTCGATGATTACGAGATCCGATCACCGGTCCCAAACCAAAATTATCGCATCCAAACTGCTATTTACCATTTCAGCCGATCAACGGAATTGTATTGGACAACATTTTGCGTTACTCAAAGCCAATCATGAAACCCAAATATAGTCTCCAGACTCTAGTTACCCAGCGAATGTAACATTTTCCTATCAAACAAAACCTAAATACTTACAATCAATCTATAACAAGATGAAAGTGATAAGAAAATTTTTACTTGTTCGTTAGTTTGAATAATATTTGCATTCATCAATCGATTCTTAGGAGGAGTAGAGTGTGTGTGTGTGTGTGAGTATCTGCGAGTTGGAAGAGTTGGTAGTTGTGTGTGTACTTTCTCTCACCGTATGCACTCATTCACATTCACACATTAAGAGATACAGAGTGTCTGCTTGATTACCGGTTGCATAGCCATATATAATATTTGTTTTACCTACGATCTGTACGGTATTCGCTAATTTTGTGTTACAACCTCCCGCAACGCATTTCTTTTTTCAGATTTATTTAGCGGTTAAAAATTACAACGAATTAATCAAATAGTAACTATTACACTTCTTAATCAACAGTGTTAGTAAAATAGTACCATTTTCACATGCTCGACAAATCTTATTTCACTATGTGAACAATTTCAGAATTAAGTATCTCCTAAAGATGTCAATTAATTGCAATTATCATCAATCAATCTGTTCGTAGGTGACACAACACAATCATCCGAGCACGACAAGTAGCATAACTGTGTATGGTAAGCGCATGATACAGCTAATGATGATGAGGATAAAAGCAGATCGAAAATTTTCCTGGTCACAGTAACACGGAATTTCAATGTTGTCAAATTGTACTATGCTGTACGGGATGAAGATGTAATTCATATCTACGACGAATAATGTTGCTGATGCTAGGATGACAATAGATAGACATTATATAAGAGCTTTGTGTGGAAATACAATTTCAAGAACTGCACAATAAAAAATTCAAAGATTTTTCTTTCACGATGTATAGTTGTCGATGTTCACTAATTTACAGCATGTACTGAAGAAGTTCTTTTGATTGGCATCTTCAGTTGCCCTTTTGCATAGATTATCGTCGTTACTGTCGTAAAAATCCTGCCCATCCTACTCACTCTCAGTATGTAGGTTGCCAATAAAAAAAGAGAAGTATGATGATCTTGGACAGGCCAGATTGGAGCAAGTAAAGAAATATGCCGAGGTAGCACGAAGTATTGTCATAGACTTCCATCCTTGAAAGTCTGTTAAATGACTATTTCAATAAATCTACGTGCGACATTTATTCTGAAAAATGATGCAACTTATGTGTCAACAATGATAAGAAAGACAGATTGATGCAAGAAATCCTTCAGGCAAACAGTCATTTATCATCTTATAAGACATGTTGTAAAAATCCAAGTATGAAGATCAAATAACAATATTTGTATTTGCTTACCACTCAATTACAAGATAAGGATTTATGAAGCAAATTGCTTATTTGCTCATCCATCTGATTCTCAAATTTTCAACAGGACTTTTCCGTGAAAGTAGTAGTTTGATTTGACACCGAGTAGGAATAGATGATCAATGCCAACTTGTGATTAGCAACAGATCACCATCGATAACAAAAACTATCAAAATTGGTACTTCTGATCAATATTTGTGTCCTCAGCTACAAACAGTTTATTTACCAGATACCCGTTAATGATCGTCGTCGCCATGATGGATTAAAAAGATATATTCATAGTGTGAAAACAGCTAAAAATAATAACTAATCCGCTGCACACCAACGAGAACTGGCTTATTAGACTCCATGGGTACGTATATGCATCAAAGCTCCTTGAAAAATTGTGATATAAAATAATTTTGACAGTCGTCCCTGCCAAAATCAAAGGTAGAGAAAAACTAGTTAGTGCTTGTTATGGAGCACATGTTGCTCTATCAAAATGGGTAAGGCCACTGTTCTGGTTTGTTTTGATTATCTAATTGACTTCTCACGTCATCAGAATCGCATTAGTTTTGACGGATTAATTGCGATACTTGAAAAAATTAGTGACTTTCCAACACATTTCAACAGTAAGCATTATTTTATTTAAAAAGAAAAACTTTTTTGTAGTATTTACTGCGGATCAGGAAAAACAAATCATTCCTCTCTTCATCTACGAGAAACATATATATGAGCACGATGATAAACGACGATGGTTCACATGTCAAGACGTAGCCATAGTGGTAGATCCAAATACTATGATAAAAAAAATGAAACATTGTCACATCGGTTTAATCAAATAAGTTGATGTTTTGGTTAGTGGCAGAAGTTCACTTCAAGTTTTTTTCTCCATGTGGATAAGGTAAGCAAATATTACTGTTTAGTATTATTGTTGATATCATGAAAGCAATTTTACCTGTTTATCAATTAAATAAAAAATAAATGTGTAGCGTTTCATAGATAATTTTGAGTTATCATCTTTCTGTATTAATGCACATAGAGCAAGTTTTTAAAACTAATTAATTTACAAGTCAATGGTTACAAAGTTTCGAATTTTAAAACATGAAACACTGTTATTTGCAAGTAAGTTGGTGTTTTATATATGGGGCACGAGTTTCAGCATGTAACCTGCTCAGTTTTGAAAACGTATTTGCTTACCTTATCCTCACAAAAAAGCTTTGAATGAACGTTCGGGACTAAATTGAAAATCAGTCCATTTGATTGAACTGATAGAGAGACGTTTCATTTTTCTTTGCCGTAATATTATTAAAGGGTCACCCTATATATTTGAATAATAGCGATTTTAATGATATGAGCTTTTCGTACACTTTCTTTCTCTATTACATGACATAGTGAAGTACTAGATCCTATACAAATGTACAAAGATTATTTAAATTCCTATGGATTATAACGCAGTTCTTGACGAATAATCTGAATATGTAATTAATTCAAGTGGAGAAAAGAATGAATTTTCGTCGTTTTTTCGATAAACATACAGCTTTTATTTATTACAGAGTAATGAAAGTACATTAATAGTATTTGACTTTTATCTTTGCTAAACTACAGTCGTGCTCTAAAGTGTATTAATAAAATGATTAGCACAAAAAGTTCTATGAGCTTTGGAAGTTTGAATGGATTTAGACGTAGTCATCGAATCGACTGATCATATTTTCTTGTATATATTTATATTTTTGTCTATTGTTTTTTTACGAATTTCTTCATGGAACTGTTTGAAGAAACGTTGATTATTCTTCAGTATTAAGATATGAATTTCGCTTTATATTTATTATGAGAATAATTGTTTGGTTAGCCTTCAACTAAGTCAATACACAGCTTGATGAGAAAAAAAAACAGAAAGAAAGAAAGAAAGAAAAAGCTATAGACCGTTGAGACAGAATGAGAAAAATATAGTCGATTTTTGTCAGCATGTTTTCATATCTCGTACACTTTTTCTTTTGTCAATGCGTGCGTTGAACGTCGACAACTTTCAAACGTGTAAATGCTTCTACTATTTTTTTAAATTCTTCTATTAGTAACTTTGCATGATTGAAGCAGTTATGATTTTATTCTCAATCATCCATAATACGAGCTGTGATAAATTTCATTGAAGTTTACAGATCAATTAGAAGAATTATCACTCGAATTACGTCGTCAGAAAAAAGTTGATTAGACATAATTAAATTATTGTTAATTATTAATAACACTAAGTCAATGTAAGAAATAATCACTAAGTAACTTACTTCAGGTGACCTTCATGCACAACGAACACAGACAGAGAACAGAAAAATTCATTAGTTCTTTCTTGTTTTGTTTTCATTTTTCTCATGTTTTACGAAGCAGACAGAATGAATTCTCAATGACTATACTGATTCATAATGTGACATGAAGAATCAGGCTTAAATTCATCGGTTGTCAGTAAAACATGCGACGTTTTTTATTGACATTATAGCGAAGCCTAATCTTTGACTTACAGTCGTACAGCCTTGAGCGTAATTAGGTAAACTGTAGAAAAGAAAAATCGAACGACGTTAAACCATATCGATTGATCGGGTACGATTATTCGAATCTACGTGAGGTGAATGTTTAGCGACTCGAAATTAATCATTCGTATATTTGTCGACATCATTCAAGCATTATGAGTAACAAACCTAATGTAAGATCGATTATGCAGGGTTTTATGAAGTTTCTTTTTGAGTGTAGACATAGAAAAAAAAGGATAGAGATACTGTCATTTGAACTCTCTTTTTGCTACATTATTTTTTGTTTAGTTAATATTTTCAAATAGACAAAGAAAAATATACACGGATAATGTAGACAACAATTGATATTAATCAACATGTCATTGCTGATGAATGTCTTCTATCGAACATCTTTACTAATCATTATCAATCTGATAATAGTGTCAAGTCAAGTAGGACAAGGAAATATTGCTGACTTATTCGTATGTTTTTATGTTTTTATAATCGATTGATTTCATTCGAATTTCTTTTACTTAGTATTATACCGATTTCAATGGGCCTATGTTCGATCAACCCGTCTATACAGTGACTACATCAAATTTTTCGATTGTATCACCAATCAATACTACTTTATTTACATTTTCTCTCCAACCTCAAACACAAAATACAATACCCGGTTATATATCACTCGCTCGAGCTCTGAATATTGTCGCTGATATTCGTGTGACGTGGACCGATTCAGCATTTCTTATTGAAAAATTATCGAATTTTTCTTATCGAGTTGCAACTAATATCAGGTGAAATGAATTTTATATTCTATGTAGAATTTGCCTTTTAAAAAGTCGTTCATAAACAACTTATAGATCTTTTCTTTTTTTTTTCTTCTAAATTTATTTTCTAGCCCATTGAACTATTTTTCACCCTATCATCGATATTTATTCACCATCACGGCTACCCAATTGTTGCCCGGTCGTCCATCAGTATCATCAACAGCTATTGCACAAATCGATTTGGACTATTGTAATGCTAATGCTCCGATATTTATTTATCCGAGTCAAACATATTCCATCAGTGAAGCACTATCTGTAGGAGTAGCATTTGGAACAGTTTTTGCGACAGATGCGGATAAAGATTCGATTACATTTTCTCTAACACCAGCATCGACACAATTCACTATTGATCGATTCACAGGAGTACTAAGCTTAAATCAAGCTTTTGGAACGATACCATCCTCACCTATTTCTCTTACGGTTACTGCAACTGATGTGCCGTCATTGGACTGTTCATTACCGTGTCCAAGTTGTGCCGCACGTAGCAATTCGATAACGATTATCATCATTGTTATCACAGCTAATAAACAACCACCAAGATTTTCAGATCAACCTTGTAATTTAAATTTTTCTCTACGAGAAGATTCTCCACCAGGCACGAACATTACTACGTTGACAGCCGTCGATAGTGATCAAGGCAACAGTGGTCAAATAAGTTTCTCATTTCCATCAGAACAACGGCAAACACGACTCCTTATGGACATAAACGGTGTTCAATCGAGATCAACTTTCTATTCCAAATTTCAGTTGTATCAATTCAATCAAACTAATGCGAGTCGTGTGGTTCAATTGCGGACGAACGAAACATTCGATTACGATCAACTTGGTGAGTTTTTTCGAATTTTCGTTTAATTGATCTCGAATCATCTTCTAGGAGCTACACGTGTCTGGTATTTGTTCATAGTGGCCAGTGATCAGGGTACACCTTCGTTACAATGTAATACAGTATTTTTCTTAGTGAATTTCATTGATCATATTCCCTTTTCTAGCTCTTTGTACATTACGCATTAATTTGATTGAAGCCAATGAATATGCACCAGGTAGATTATTGTCACAAAATTGAATGACATTTTATTCAAAATTGATTTTAGTTTTTACTTCAACAATATGGAATCAGACTATCTATTCAACGACAAATTCCACAGTGCTGCATCTTGTCGCTTATGATCTCGATGCTGGTACTAGTGGAATGATCAATTATTATATTGTTGGTTCAACTCAAGGATATTTCGTAATTGAAAGTAGCACGGGCATCATTCGATTTGATTCGCGTGTGACATTTTTCAATGTAGATCGTAGTTTGTTTCCTATTCGTTTCACTGTGTTCGCCCAAGATCGTGGATCTCCACCTCGAACTAGTTCACCAAATGCCACCGTTGAAATCTATTTGGCTGCAAACAATACAATACCCTCCGTTCAATGGCTCAATCCGAGCAATGGAGAACTTAATTTAATAATAAGTGAAAAATATTTCGAAAATTCTTCAACAAAACTCATATCAGATAGTCAAAATGGTTTTAATGGTTCGATTTTATATCGATCGAACAGTCAAACTGCTTATTTGTTTTATGTTTCCAATACATCGCCCACTACTACTCTACCATTCCGAGAGATTACAACAACCGTAAATAATGCTGTCTTCGCCAGTGGCATTTCGGTTACGAGGTCAGTTCTTTTCTTTGTCTGATTAATAGTCATTTCGTTCCATTCTTTTTTTTTAGCGGTCTAGATGCTGAAACTCAGGCAACCTATCTATTGGCTCTTCGTGTTATCAGTAATCCACCTCTGCTCGGTTTGGCAACTATTAATTTAAGTGATGAAAATGATGAAATACCTCAATTCAGTGTCCGGTCATTAGAACTTAATATTCTTGCAACTCGAGCTGGTACACAATTCATCGGACAATTTCTTGCTCTCGATCGTGATTTGACTTCGCCGAATAATCGCGTTCAATATCGAATTAACAATCAACTAACAGATGAGATCACTCGTAATCGATTTTTCCTTTCCGCCGATGGTACCATTGTGACAAATGCAACTTTTGATCGACAGAATCGATCAATTTATCACATCATTATCACCGCTTTTGATGGTGCTCCAGCTTGGAGTACAACAACGAGTAATACGGAAGATCTACAGTTGGATATCAACATTGTCGATAATAATAACCTACCACCAGGTAAATATCGAAACTAATATCTAATACAAAAGCGATGGCACCAATATTCAGTAATGTTAAGTCATATTGTTGATTTCTAGTTCAAGAAAAATATTTTTATTATAAGAAACAATATCTGAATTACAAATTATGTATTGAACATGTTGTTTTTTAAGACGAATCTCGAAAGGAAGAAATACGAAAAACCAAATGTCACTTAAAAGAAACGTTCTTGTAACTTCACTATTTAAGAATATCATTTTCTATTTTTATTACTTATGTTAATCGTGTAAACGAATGGAAAAAATACGTTTAAGAATAATTTTTGTAATTTTCAAGTAAGCATCTAACATTCGACATATTTCGAACAATAAGTCTATTTGATATCATGTGTTTGATGCGCTATATTTCGGTATATTTTCGATAAAAATTTAATTTATGTGAACTAACATACTTGAGATATAAATATGTTGCAAATACATTTTTTTTAATGACGTTTGATGTTTTGCTTTTCGTCCTTTCACGGTTTGTTCTGAAAAGTTTTCTTTCAATGACAAGTCAACAACATGGTTTAACAGTGTTTAATATTAATGTCACTAACTGTGCCAATCGATTGTAAATTTGTTTAGTCTTTAATCAAACTACTGCCACTATATCGATCGATGAATCCACAACTAGCGGTACAAGCATTTACAATATTACAGTCACCGATAGCAATCCCTATTCCATTTTGAATTTTGGTATATTGAGTGGTAATAGCAAAAATGTCTTTACATTCATCATGATCTCCGACAATGGAGATAATACATCACGTACAGAATATCAAGCAATAGTACAATTGGTTGTCGTTGGTCCATTGGACTATGTTGATCAACAAACATACATTCTTGTTCTATTTGCGTTCGATACAAATAATTTAGCTACGTTCAATGTTATTGTTAATGTATTATCCAACAATGCTAATGCTCCATATTTTCTTTTTCAACCCAATGTATATCAAGTTAAAGAAAATACACCTATAGCAAGATTAAATGCCGATCAGGTCTCTTTTGTTTTTTCTATTTAAACGAATTGCTGATTTCTTTGATTTTTTTAAAGATAATCGCCGTTGATTCGAATCCATCGATACTTTCACTCAAGTATAGTGTTGTTTCGAACGATCAACAAATTCTTCAAACTGTATTTCTTAATGAATCGAATAATCAAGCAACAATGGGTATTGCACCACCAGGCCTCATTCGTGATGCACCATTCGGTAGATCGACATATAGTTTTGCTCTTGGTGTGACCGATCAAAATGGAACTGGTGTATCGAGTTACGCACCTGTGACGATTAATGTCGCTGACATTAACAATAACGGACCGATTCCAATTGCATCGGTAATTATTTCCAGCTTCAATAATTCTCAAATACATTTTATTTTGTTTCATCTTAGAGCTCACCATGGATTATGAATGAAGGAGTTCAAAATGCAAGTATTTCAATAGTCTTTCGAGATTTTGATGATGAATCATTGAATAATACCGTTCCTTTCTCTGTTCGAGTACTCGAACCATCAACATTTGAAATATCTCCAACACTTAGTAATAATGATACATTCGTTCTTCGATATACTAATGGTGCATTTAATCGAATAGAAGCAAAAAATTTAACTGTGAAAATTATGAGCCAAGATGCGCAAGGTTTCTCAACGAATACATCAATATCTATCATTGTTGGAGATAAGGCTGGTAATGATCCGATTTCGAATGGCTTGAAAACGATCAATATTATTTATGCAGAAGGTTATGAAAATTCCTTGCAGAACGTCGATCTCGGTTCGATTTACGTGGTCAATACGGATGATTGGTTTCTGGCTAACAATATCTATTCCGTAACAAGTGTTAATAAAAATCAAATATTTCAGATCAATGAAGGTTTTCTTCGTACACCTTCGTCACTGTCCACTGGCACATATACAATCGTGATTCAAGTTACGAAAAATCTCACTTCGAGTCAATCCACAGCAAGCAGTTCGATCAATATGGAAGTTACCAAAATCGATATCGAATCGATTCGAGAAGCAGCTACTATTCGTATTCAAGGTGAAACGCCAGAAACTTTGGTTGATTTATCGTTCGGTAATCGACTTGGTCAATTACGTGAAGCACTCGCATCAATTCTGACTGTTTCAAGCGATTCGATTCGTCTATTGACTATACGAAGTGTACCACAATATCGACATCCTATCTATCCTCCGTTGTCATTTGATGAAGCTAAACGAACAGCTTTAACCGATGTGATCTTTTCGGTTTTATCTTCCACTCGAGAAGTAATTGAAAACACCGTAAATAACAATCTACCTCAATTGGCTTCTCGTTCTGGCCTCACAGTCAACGTCACTGGGCCAAATCCTTGTAGAAATTATGTTTGTCCATCAGGTAGAGATGTTTGCTACCTTAGATGAAAGACATTGAAAGCTTTTGTTGA
Organism: Rotaria sp. Silwood2; assembly: GCA_905329745.1. Lineage (NCBI taxonomy): Eukaryota > Metazoa > Rotifera > Eurotatoria > Philodinida > Philodinidae > Rotaria > Rotaria sp. Silwood2. Next base: position 116,522 of record CAJNSZ010000175.1, on the reverse strand, counting down.
TCTTCTAGGTACGATTTGCAGTGCAAGTCGTTCAATTCAACCATTTCCTCTTTTGATTGATACAAATTTAACTTCACATGTCGGCATCAATATCATCGATTCACCCGATTGTGTAAATAGTACATGGAAAGTTTCTCCACAGACGCCTCTTCCATCAGGTTGCTCAATTTTTTCGTTCAATGATGCTATATCTTGTCCATGTACTGATGTTCAATCGCTCAGACCTCTCGGAACCTATTGTGCAGTACTCGGTCGAACATTTCTCAACACCGGTAGTAGTTATACTGTGTTTGATGGAACAACATTTTCGAATTTAGCACCAGCACGCTTTTCCTTTGATTTTGTTGTTCCAAATACGCCGACAGTTGGTCTTCTACTCTTGTACGGTCGAGAAACTCCACCGATTGACGACTATTTTTGGTTGGCCATCGAATTAGTCAATTCAAATCGATTAAGATTTCACTTTCGCGATCAGCCATCATTTGATACGAATCTAGTCATTGATGCATCGAAATGGTATCACGTCGAATATCAAGTGAGTTGTTTTGTTGCCGTACAATTTCGTATTAACTATAGTTTCAATGTTTCATATTAGTATGTTGCTGATACTATATTGGTGATGATCAACGATGAACAGCATGGTATTACGGTGAACAACACTTCAATTAATAATAATAATCGATCATTAGTTCGATTGTATCTTGGTGGTTTACCAAGAAGAGATTCACCGATTGATGCATTGTATCCAAAATTATCTTATATTGACTCATTTCGTGGATGTATTCGAAATGTTCGATCAAATGGTGTTTATCTCGACATGAATCGTCCTATACTTGCTTCGGATAATTCTCGATCAGGTCTATGTGATTGTTCGATTACTAATACCTGTACCATAGGACTTTCGAAAGACGACAGAGGAGTCATTGTACCGTGGTATGTATGGCTAATTATTGCTTTAGTACTACTTTTGATGGCTACTATTGTCGCTATAACTTATTTGACGTGTGTTCGACGTCGCGCTTCACGAAAATTGCAAAGACATGCATCTTTTGAGAATATTGACAGTGCTACAGATGATGATAAGTAAGATATAAATTAGAAATAGCAAACAAAGATGTGCCTTTCTTCTAGTTATAGAGATCTTACCGGTGAAGAAGATAACATATCGTACAATTTGAGTATACTCAAGAAACCAGTTTATACAATATCAAATGAAGAAATCTTGAATGAAAATTTGAACAGAGACAATGAAGGTTTGCTTTGTGTTTTTCATTGGGTCGGAAAATGATTTGTTTTGTTGGTTATTTTTCATAGGTTACGCAGATTCGACACGCAGAGCATCATTAGGTAATTTTATTGACCAAAGATTGCGCAAACAACCCATTATTCCACGCTTCACCGACACATTGTTTTTTTATGCCAACGAAGGCAATGGCTCGTTGACTTCGGATCTGAGCTCCATAGTCTCTAGCGAACATTGAATTATGTGAGAATTTCTGTTGATAGTACTGGATAGAATGAACATTATTTGTGTCGTTGTTTACCAATTATTGTGCACCATAGATAAACAGTGATTTCAAATAGAATCGATTTTTTTTTCATTGGAAAAAAGAGCAAAATCTAATAGAAATAATGATCGTTATCAGTAGTTCTTCACATCTCATTTTGTTTGCAGTGTACACAATGGTCTAGAACATCGTTTGGTGACAAACTTTTATCTCTAATTCAATTCTATTCGATCGATTGAAGCAATATCAAAATATTAATATCGAATAATTGGATCGTGTTACTCTCTTCTGCCCCAGTCCATTGATAAAAAATGAATGTGGTTTGCAACAGCTACTTTACACAGAAAACATCATCAAACCAGTCTATATTGCAATGAATTTAGTATAGCAAAAATTCTAGAGATATTAAACTCAAAACAACTATTTTATTTTCTCTTCAGAGTTACAATCGCTTTATTTCTTGTGAAATTAATCTTTCGATAAGAGTTGTATCCATTCTTCAATCATATCCGGCAATACTAACCTATTTGCTTTGCTTTTTAAAATGCTTGTTTCTAGCAAAAAAAATATAGTAGAACCATACATTGTCTAGATTTGCTTTGATAAAACTCGTTGGTTTGTTTTATGTGAAGATTGAATTGTATTGAAGTTGTGCCGTTGCTTTTTCAAGATGATAATATTAACGATTATTTCTAATTCAGACATTCAAGATGTCCCAACTTGATCGGAATCTAGTTGAAATTAGTGATGTGTACGCCTGCAATATTGAGCAGTTATTGAATCTATATAGATGGAAGAAGTTCACATTAAGACGTGCTGAGTTATTGACGATATCATATGCAGACAGAGTGAATAAATGCAGAGAGAATTATTGTTGCCTTTAATATTTTTTTCTGGAAATTACCATTCAAGTAGGTTGCACAGTGCAGAATAATTCAATTTAAGTTTTGTTGGATTGTAGTGAACCTGAAAGTGTTCGACGACCATTCGGTGTGTTAGTCTTTCTAATTTTACTTGAGTATTTTCACAAAAATCTTAAAATATCTATCATTCTCAAAAATAATTTTCTGGTGTTTGCTATATTTCACTATATTTTACTGGTATCTCTGGCATATCTCATAGAATTTAATCGATTTTTTGCTCATATGTTTCTCTGGTTACTCAAACATTCTCATAGGTTGTTTTTACATTGCTATATGTCTACAAATGCTGAATATTTATCTCTATATAAAAAGCTTAAGTTTTGTTTTACTGAATCCATTCAACCTTTTATGTCGGCATTTACTTCTTAGAGTTTCTTAATTGATGAAAATTCATTCATCATCTTAGGCTAAAACAGTACATGAACATGTTCTATTTGAATATCTACAGTAAATCAATTGATCGTACAAACATGGACATCGAGCGACATTAAACAAACAATAGTGGATGTAAGCAAAGAAGCCTATCAGATCTTGATTAATCAATCGAGATAATATAATTATATGAGTTTTCCACATAGAAACATGTTCGCACAGTGATCTGTGAGACAAAAAAAACCTACAATTACGCTTTGTTAGTATGCATTCTCATCAATACTCATACTAATGTCAGTTCTATAAATAAGAGAATGTCTCTTTATAAAGTCAACGCAGAAAGCATCTCTAGGGCCTAATTCAAACAAATTAATTAACTAAAAAAATTTTATCAATGAGAATAGAAGTATATATTAAGACAAAACGGCTACCAAACATTCTCTTATTTAATGTTTCAGACATTATTATTTGGTTTATCTTTGTTCAGAACGATAATGTCGAAAAAAAAGATCTTGTATTATCTTCTGCCTAATGTTGATACCAGAGAAAGAGTTTAGACTGATAAACATTTTTATTAAACTTAATAAAAAACTAAAAAATAAAGCAATAATTGTTTGCTGGAATAAAAATTAAAAAAGAGAGTTCATTGAAAGGTGTATATTTGCCAATGATATTCATTGACATTGATGACTACTACCGGAACTACCACCTTGGTCAGATGATCCTCCTATGTCATTATCTACAACAAATAAAACAAAACAGATTATACAATATTCTGTTCTATGAAGAAAATAGCTTTTGACCGACAAATATTTGAAAAACTCAATGGTGTCTAATGTTTTTCTATCAAATCATGTTCGACAGAAAAGCATCTAGTAATATATTCTCTTTCTTGAGCTACCACGTTACATTGAACTATTAGAATAAAAATAAAATCCTAATTTTACTTAAACTATTACCAGTGTTCATTGCACCTTGACCAGCCTTGTTTAAAGTGCCAGTATCAGTTGATCCACCATATCCATGACCAGCTAATCCACCTATACTACTTGATTGATCAGTAGTACCAGCTCCTCCTATTGATGAAGAACCTGAAGGTTGTGCTGTATCACGACTCGAATTTGAGTGATGACCAGACGAAGACATTTTAGATGTTTTATTCACAATAGAAAGTAAATGTTTGTTACGGGTTTTTGAATGTTGAATATTGAATTGATTCAAGGGTGTGTCTTATATAGAAATGACAGCACACGATTATTAACGTGATCACCATGAGGAAATATTCTTTTCAATTTTAGTAGAGAGAATAAAGTAAAACAAGGTGATCGAGAAAAGAAGAAACGAAGAACTTGATTTGTTTATCGACGAAATTTCTCTCATACACGATTGATTTTCTTTTTGTAAGAGAGATCATTCAGTTCGATTTATTGTTATTGTAATAATAGAAAAAGTAAATGAGAGCAGTTGTTCATATTTTTTCTTCGTTTCATTTGTATCTCTAGAAAAATGATCTCTATAGATAGCGTTATATTATTATTTTCAGTCGTCATTGCTAATTATAATAGCTGCTTCAAACTTACACAAGTATAGAATATGAAAAATGCTATAGTAAAGAGGAGACGGTCCATTATAATGTGAAAGATTCTTAAAAATGATCATACTTTCAAGAATATTAATCTTGTGTTTTTATTTTGCTGTAACTGATAAAGCATCATAAAAAAAAACTTTAAATCTAAATTTTTAGCCTTTTATAACTTGCCTGTGAAAATTTATGAAGCAAACACTAAGCATGCTTAGAGCTAGTCTTTGTGTTTGGTCATTTTCTCCATATTATCTCATTTAATAGAACTAGTGTCACTCTGCAAAACTGCCTATATGAACATAAATGCAACATTGACTCTATAGGGACATTATGAAAGTTTTCATATTCAAGGAGCAACTAGTTCATTTCTTAGTTGCACAAGATATCACTTGCTTAGTTTTCGTCTGATGCTTGTTCAAATTTGAAATTCGATTAAGATTTATTTTTCTGCGATAAACGATAGGAAAAATTTTTAAACTTAATTGTCTCAATTAATTAACAGTTCTTGGGTATATCCATCAGATCTCGCCAGTCGGTCAGACGATTCCATCTAAAATCTATGCAACTTTCAAGAATTGTAGAGCTTCTGTATCTCGTGTGTTACTTAGCAAACAGAGCGCGTACTTTTCTCAAAAACTAATGACAATTTGATTAATATTCGATCATATTAGATATGAAATAGATTGTTGGTATAGCTGATTGGATAGACCAAAACTTGCTCTGCAACATATCCCAATTAGTTGTTTGACTCAGTAAGTTTCGGAGGTAACATCTGTAAAAAAAACATTTACAGTACTGGACAAGACTATAGGAACAGTTTTTTAATTTTCTTATTTTATTTTCTCTTTTCCGTGTCGCTGAAGAAAATAGTTTAGAATTGAATCTATTATGCTGTTTTGATCAAAACTTAATGCTCTAACGACTGGTATATGATGTGTTGAAATTCGTCTTTGTCATTCTGAGTGTGGGTGAGACTTTGGGTAAGGTATATACAGGGCGATCCGAAAGTAACTCCCCATTTTCAATCCTTTATTACTCTCCAACAACAAAAGATATCTCTCTGATTTTTTCACCAGTTTGAAGCACAGACTATGGCATTTTGTTCTGGGTGAAGTAAATTGATTGATCGTTTTACTGTCTAAGATTAAGTACGAAGTTGGTTCGGAGTAGGTGTGAAAATGACTTATTATTTTGAATCTGTTACCGAGGTACCTTTGTAGTGATAGCGAAGACAATGAGGACAGCTGTATTTCTTCTCTAATTTGCAAGTTTGTAATGCGAAGCAGGTGATGTCATGTATCTCTTTTATAATTATGCAATACGAAAAAGTAAAAAGTAGAACAGGAAACGAAAGAAAAGCATTTGAGAATATCAATAATTGTCGCAGACGAATGGAGAAAGAAAAAAGAAAGGACATAATACTATACAGCGGGAAGAAGATAAGAGAAGTAAAAGAAAAACGTCTACACGTGCACATACACACAGCCCGGAGAGAAAGAAAACAAGGATAATAAGCACTTGTTGGAGAAAACAAATTAAAACAGAAATCGTTTATTAATCCCACACGAGACTACAAACATGTCACACTTGATACAAAGACCATCACAAACTGTCATCAAAAATTAATGACAACTGGTTCTGTATGCGATATCAAACGTTCTGGAAGGCGCTCAACCTCTCGTTCACCGGAAGTTGTTGATCTCGTTCGAGAAATGTTCACCCGAAGTCCAACGACCTCTATTAGAAAGGCTTCGGTAGAAACTGGTTTGACATATCGCACAATTCAATCTGTTCTGACAAAAGAGTTACACTATTGTGCATGGAAACCTCACTTAGTACAACAAATTTTTCCAGAAGACTGATATTCGTATGGAATTCAGTGAAACTATGCTTGACTGGTAAGACGACTGGCCCGAACTGTTTGACAACATTTTATGGTCTGATGATGCTGCTTTCCATGTCGGAGGACTTGTTAATCGGCACAACTGTCATTACTGGAGTGATAAAGATCGAGGTATGACGATTGAGAAGGTGCAATCACAACCGAAAATCATGATGTGGTGTGGATTTACCTCGACCAATTTTATTGATCCATATCTGTTACATGACACCATGAATGGTGAGCGTTATTTGGGTTTCCTACAAAACTTCATGTGGTCTACTATTAGTAAATGGGACAACACTGATGAACTCATATTTATGCACGATGGTGCACCGTCCCATTATACTCGCACAGTTCTGAATTGTCTTGACAGTAATTTTCCTTCCAAATGGATAGATCGACGAGGCCCAACATCATGGTCCCCAAAAAGTCCTGACCTCACTCCATGTGATTTCTTTCTTTGGGGTTGGGCAAAGGAAGAAGTGTATAAAACAAATCCGAAAACTTTGGCAGAATTGGAAGAACGAATTCGTACTGTCCTCAACAACGTTCCCCAAGAATTTCTAAAGAATTCAACGAGCAATGTGGCAGTTCGATTACAGAAGTATATCGACAACGAAGAAGCCTATGTGGAGATTTGAGACATTGTATGTTACGAAATTAGATACGCTTCAAAAAATTTTATAAAATTGTGATAGTATCGGTTTTCGTATAAGAAGAATAAACTACTCAAAACAATGAGCCATTTTCATACATACTCTAGACTAACTTCGAGCGAGTGATGTCATAATCCTGTTACAGCCCGTATCCATATTTATCCTCAGTAATTACGCCATTACATACCACGCATATCGATCCCATTATCATCACCAACATCTAAGGAGCATCTTGTAATATTAGAGCATATGAATGGATTCAGTGTAACCATATCGTTACATCAAACAAACTATATACTTAGAAGTTGAGGAATGTGAGTGCATTTAGGGTATTACCCTTTCCGTAATGGGACATAAAGTGAACTATGTATTTAGAAATTGAAGAATATGAGTGGATTTGCTGTAACGACCTCGTTACATAAAGTGAACTATGAATATGGAAGTTGAGGGATATGAGTGGATTTAGGGTATTACCCTTTCCGTAATGAGACGTGAATTCACTTTACGTAACGAGGTCGTTACAGCAAATCCACTCACATCCCTCAACTTCTAAATATATAGTTCACTTTATGTAACGAGGTCGTTACAGCAAATCCACTCATGTGCCTCAACTTCTAAATACATAGTTCATTATATGTAACGAGGTCGTTACAGCAAATCCATTCACATCTCTCAGCTTTCAAATACACAGCTGTATCGATATGCATTGAGATGCTATTACGTGAAGAGTAATACCCTAAATCCACTCATATTTCCCAAGTTATATGATGGGTATATTTTTGGTACGGTAATGAATTGATTACTTCTCGGTACAATATGTGATGGAAATGTCAATATACTTTCGTCGTTCATTCTTTAGGGTATCGTGACGGCTGGCTGTCGATACCCGTCGTATTGGTATTATGACATCTGTGCTTCGAGCTTAATCTTGGACAGTCAAACGATCAATCAATTTACTTCACCTAGAACAAAATGCCATAGTCTGTGCTTCAAACTGGTGAAAAAAATCAGAGAGATATATTTTGTTGCTGGAGAGTAATAAAGGATTTAAAATAGGGAGTTACTTTCGGATCACCCTGTATATAATGTGAAGTCATCATTGTCTACAATCTCTGAAATTTTCATACGATTCTAAGATAGTTGATGTAAATTAAGTAAAGATCGTACGAAATGCTCAACGGATATTTCAGTTTCGATGTTGTTCGGTTTTAATTCTTGATACTTTTTGATTATTTAAGATCTTAGCTTATTTTATTGACCTATTTCAAAATATTTGCATGTCAATTGAAGTAAATCAATTCATTACTGCTGGGGCAATAATGCTGTGTTACGTCAAACATTACCGTCTGTAATTGATTCATATCGTTTCGTTTCAAACGAAAAATGAAGCAACATTTTTTTCATGCGGAACAAACGTTTTTTGTGACGTTCCTGAAGGTTTTTTTTTTTGTAGAAAAGATGGACGTTGTGTCCTAGTTTCTTCTAAACCAAATCAAACAATATCTGGTTTGGTTGTTAGTTGTGTATTTGTTGATTCTCTTCTTGCATTCTCACTTGAATGTTTTTATAATACATCATGTATTCAAATGCATATTGATTGGTATTTTTTTTTAATCATACGAGATTAATCTAGATCCTCGTGTTCGTAATGTTACGGCACCTAATCCAACAGCTGATAGTCGTTTTTCTTCCACTACTAAATTGAATACGATTGTTTCACAATTATTTGTTGAATATTGAGCAAATTCAATCAATTATAGTTTTTATTATCAACAATGTGCACTAGATCAATGTACTGATACTTATGAAGAACGTTTTAATAGAGCTTATGTGATTGCAACACTACTTGGTATAGTTGGTGGTCTTTCTACTATGCTTCAAATATTGATTCCTTCAAATGTAAAACTTGTTAGACGATAATATATCGTCAATGTCTTTGATTTTAAAGGCAGCCACCAACAGAAAACATCATTAAAACAGGTATCGATGAATATTATGCAATTGAAATGCCAAAAAAAGTGACGAGATATTGACTTCAAAATACTTTAATCGGCGGGTCGGGATCCCACACGGGTACAGTTCGGTTTTGATAGAATATATACAAGTAAGAGTATAAAACAGCCAGAAAAAATTTCAACTATGTAGTACTCTATACACTGTTACTGATATATTGAGATCATTTAGTGGAAAAAAGGTGATAATACAGTAGATGATGAATATTTCCATCGATTTGATGAACTAAATGATTGTAAGCAGAAGAAACTTATTTATCCAAGAGATGCTCACACACTAGATAGTGACCAAATTACTTGATTGTTGATAAATAAATAATCCTTTTGAATATAGATTTAGAATATATTATAACTTGTTTCAAAAGTAGTGAACCCAATATTCAACGAAACTCGATGGCTACTAGAGAATCGATGGTAGTCCTCAAGCCCTGATATTCTATAATTTCTTGTATTTCTTCGTAATTTTATATGTTCATTGCATAAATATTACTATTTTATTGTTATGGAATCCAGTTAAGTAAAAAAAAATTGCTTTTCTGAATTTTGATTATATAAACAATACGAATATGATATTGATCAATAAATTCTTGTTCGCACCAGGTACGATTTCGAAAAGTTGCATCGGTGCAGCTCTCTAATTCAATATTTGCTATTTTTAATAAAGAGCAAACATTTCCTTATGTTTTTTTTTCATATTTTAAGGTATTTGCCATACGATACGAATCTATATGTTTCAACTTCAACATTCTATTTGAACAATCAAAATTTATCGTGAAGTACGTAAGACTCATTCATCAGAAAAATCACAAACAACAGATGAAATATTAATGATACAACGTCGAAGAATAGCTACTCGACTCTATATCATTTTTTTCATCTTGGCACTTGTAGTTATAATAATTTTTAGTGGATTAAATTCACAGATACAATCCATGAAAGTATTGTCTCGGACAGAATCAATGTTTGAACAACTAAAAGTTCAGTATTCATCATCATTATTATGTCCATGTTCACAAATATTGGTTCTATATTCTAAATTTCTTTCTGTAAAACCAGCTACTTATCGTCAAGTTTGTTCAAGTTATTTTATTTCATCGAATTTTATTCAATTATTATGGATTAGTGATTTATATAGCAGTTATTATTGGAATATCGATATGAAAATATTAAGTATTCAATTTCGTCTTTTAGCATCACTTTGTTCTCTTGCAGAAAATACAATCCAACAAAAGATTAAAATATTTTCTTCGTGAAAATTTATTAGTATTGAAGCATTAACTCGTCATTCTTTTCAAATTCAAATTGATTCTAATATTGAGAATTTTATTGATTAAGTACCAAGTAGTTTTCACCGAATCCACAACTATATTAATGATATGTTTCATGTCAATCAACTACATAATATATTCTTCACAAATTAGGATCTTCGTTTATCATTTTTTCGCGCGAATTATTTGATGTCAACAGATTCAATAACATATGATAGTACTAATATTTCATGTTCATGTGCAACTATGACAACATGTTCAAGATCTATTTTGATTAATAATAACAAGACAGTACTGTTATCAGGTAAGATTTTTATTTGTCATAGTGATTGATGGTCTGTTTTAATCTCTTTTTCTAATACGTTGACTACATAAATTAATCTACAAGAGAATGTTGCTGAAGGTTTCGATATTCAAACATTGAAAACTGACACAAATATAATTAAAATATACGAAGATTAGACAATCAAGAGATTGCGATTATAGGAAAAGAAATTACCGTAACTTCTACTCGAGTTTATAGTTAAATAGTTCTTGAGAATTACGAAATTGACATCATAATTTATGATATCAATCGGAGAATTATTCAAAAGACATGACCGGAAAAGGTCTTATAGGGGACTATATACATGAAAAAAACGTGTATTGAAGAATCATTTAAAATATGATTGAAATCAATTCGAAAATGTCCTTTTCTATACTGGAATCAACAGGAACATAATTTGAGTCACTTGAATCAAAGTTCAAAATATTCGTCTCACAGTTGTGCCTACTTAGAGCACTTTATTGAACTATATAAACTGTTGTAGTATCATTTTGAGGACACTGTCATTCATAAATTATCGTCTGGAATGAAGCTGACAGAATGTCAAGTAAAGAAGAATACATTTTATGAGTATTCAGTTTTTACTATTTTAACCGTCTTACTTTGACATTAAAAAAAGCCATTCAAAACTGCTCTAACACGTAGGTAACTACGTTTTTATGATATCAATTCTAGATAGCCAAAATGAAAAGATAACATGATACATTTTCAGAAAATTTCATCTTTTTTTTACAGGTCTTGTTATTGGTTGTTTACCTATTTATGGTTTGCGTCTTTCGACATTAGAATGTCTCTACAACTCAGCATGCTTACAGAAATTATCTAACTTGACTAATAAGATATTCAATATTTCCGTGCATTCTCATTTTACTCCGGTATCATTGGTACCCATGGGTAGATTAATTGATGAATTATTTATTGAAGCATGGCAACACGAAACGAACTATTGAAGTTATTTTTCAATTTGTACACCATTAGCATATGAATACACTTATGTGAAAAAAAAACAATGTTCTCTTTATATTTACAACATTTTTAGCCTTATATGGTGAATTAACAGTTGGCTTAAAAATTTTTGTCTGGTGTAGTCTACATGCTGCTTTGCGAGTACGACAATGATTAACTTTTCATCGCAGACGCATCGAACCTATACATTAAAACTGATCATATTTGACAAAAAACTATTGACATACTCTAAATGTTGTTCGTAAATGAAATAAATTCAAGTGAACTAAAATGATCATTCAAACAAAAACTTTCTATATTCATGATTTGTTTGATGTTCTTGAATAGTTGATTAAATATTAGTTTTAAATCGTTATTGAGCAAAAATACAAGAAACTCCTAGATTAGTTGAATAAACATGAGAGTGTGAGTGTGGGTCTATCAAGACAACTCTCACATCTATATCCACATCCACACCTTGTTGAATGAACTTTTGAGAGAGCAACAGAAAAAGGTAATTTTCAGTCGTCGAGTATATTTATGATTTTAATAAGAAAAGATAATTGAAAACTGACAGAAATATTTTATTATTTACATCCTAAGAATTTATCAAGATATCGGTAAGTCATTGATTCATTTGAAAGGTTTCAAGTTTAGTTGACCAGAAATTCTTCTTAATCGAAAAAAGAAGTTATTGAAAACAAAAAAATCTCTAAAGGAAAGGAATTGATGATTTTTCGCTTTCGATCGATTGTAAACGAGACATTTTAATGAGCAAATTATCTCAGCTTGAAATCGAAGAATTCCATAACCTCCTATTAAAAGACTTCTTGACAGTAATCTCAGTCAATGATAACTGATCTCTGAATGAATTCTTTCTTGATATAAGCGACGCAAAAGATCCAAAAATCATTGTGATTTCAGATGAAATTCATTCATCATCTTAGCTTCAGTGTTGTATCAATCGTATCCGTTTTCAATTCTCGATAAAAATGAGATTCAATCATCTTGAGTGAAAGATAAGTTTCGAATCTGAGTATCACTAATACAGATTTGATAGTCTTCATTCAATAAAAACATTAAATTAACACAACGATCTATTATTTTTCAATTTAATTTTGTTATTATGATTTTAGAATTTCTTAGTTTGAAAATAAACAATACAAATCAGGTTTTAAAAATGCTTCATTTAATGTTGCATGGCCACATCTGTTCTTAAACCAATCAGTCCGACCGTCGCCTTGAAACGTTGAAATTGTTGCCATCGACGAACTATAAAATCTTGAAGTTTTTTGCTTATACCACTTATTGACGCAAAACAGATGAAAGGAAAGAGAAAAATGACAAAATAACAAAGAAAAAAGAAATATTGTGCAGCGCTAATTCCAACAGCTGATGAAAAACCGCATAAATAAGTAATAGCAATAATGTTGAGTGGAACGTTGGAGACCACGTTGAGAGAAGAGAGAGACATGAGTTGAATCATCATCTTTCGCTGTTTGCGCCATCGAATTGGTAAATGAGCACGATATCTATTCCAAACAACTCGAAAAAGAAAAGCAAAACTGAAAAGTGCCTCGAGAAATGATGGCAGAATACTGTTGACAAACAAATCCCACATGCCCATAATTCGATCACTTTGATAGCATGGAGACGAACCACAAAGTGGCGATGTATAATCATAATCATTTTCACACGGAAAAAAGTAAACAGCATAAATATTGTAAATGAAAATGTACATTATTAAAAAAAGTAATGGTAGATAGTGTACCAATATGCGTCTTTTCCTAGTTAAAATCCATTGATCGTAAAATACAATAATATGTCGTTCAAGAGCGGTCCAGGCCATAATTATGGTTCCTCCGTTGTACATACCAATGTCAATAAACCACCAAATAAGACAGGTGGAAGGATACGGCAGAACAACATGTGACTGTATGATAAAACTTAGATGAAAAGGAACATCAATTAATTGAGAAGCCAAGCCGAAAATAAGTAAAACAATAAGTACGTGATGCCTCATGGTAGAGCGTAACCTTCGATCAATAAGAAAACAAAAGAGAACGAAAAGTGCACAAATTGTGGATAGAATATCGAATAGAAGAAGTAGCCAAAAGCGAGCAGTACGTGGTAAAGCATTGTCAGAAATCTCGAATGAAGTGTTTTTCATACCGTTTAAACTTTCGTTGTCAGCCATTACCAAATTTTTTTCAAAATAATCGGAGCTAGAATAAACTAGAATGTATTTTGGGCATCATTCAGATTGAAAAGCTGATTAACTGTAGAATTGAACTCGATAAAAGGTATAATGCGATGATGATTCCAAGTCACACTCCTTTATTGTGGTGAAATGTTCTAACGAGTTACCATTGACCATAAAAGAAAAGATTCAGCTGTTCATCATATTTTCCCCATTTTTATAGCTCCTGACTAGAGGCAAATTTCGAAAAACACATTTTATATATGTATTCGTTGTATTTCGACTATCTCAATAAGGCTTCTCCTAAAGCAAAATGACGCTCTGATGATGAAAATGGATAACTGTCTTGACTGAAGACTCATGTTTCGAGACGAATAAAAATAAAAAAAGAAGAGAAGTATGAAGAAAATGGAAAGCATAACCTTAGCTACTGTACTGCAAGCAATCAAATGACTTGGCTGCACAAATTCGAGCGATCAAAAGAAAACTTTTGATGCGAGATGCTGTCTTGTAAACCTATCCATACTGCCATTAGAACACATTCATTTATCAGCTGCAACATGAAAGCGAAGTAAAAAAAGCTGTCACAAATTTATAACCGTTTGAATACACCGACCGAACAGACTATGAGGAAGAAAAAGAATCAACCGACGTAGACTACTGAATTTAAGTAGAAATACTACAAAGACAACAGTAGGAGAGGAACAATAATAACTTTTGTTTCCCAAAAATCTATCGTACGACGTAAGTTGAGCAAATAAACGCATCTTAGCTCTCTTTTTTTTTTTATAAATACATATAAATAAGTGTGTTCTATTGCAATCGGCCTTCTTATCAAAAGAAATAAAACTAATATTAAATGAACGCTTACAGAAGTACCCCTTAAAGTCGAGTTCAACAATAAGTTATAACTTCGAAATCCCTTCAGCACTTCCTAGACAAAAGAAGAAAATATTATCTCATCTTCATCATAATTTATAACTCTAACACTTCTGTCATATAGCAGACAAACAGGTAAAAGATCAAATATTATCCTGATTATATTTTATGATTCAAAAAAGACTATCATATAAATAGGAAAAAAAGAAAAACATAAAACTTTGTTTTAATTAATTTTTTACAATTCAGTTACCACTGCTGCATAAGTAGAATGGAAAAACAAAAGCTAGAATTTTATCCTCATTACAATGTTATAATCCAGATAAGGATGTCATACAGCTACGACAATAAAAGCAAAAACTAAAATTTTAATCCAATTGAAATCTATGATTCACATATGACTGTCGTAAACTATACTAAAGAAAAAATAAAATTTTATCTTATTTCAAAGTTATTATTCAGATACCACTGTCATACAGCTGCAGCGAACAAAGGAAATGGTAAAATGATTATCCTATTTATAATTTATGATTCAAAGAGTGCCGTCATGCAGCTGGGGTAAAAAAAAAAATAAAAAAAAATGAACTTTTATCTTATTTATATTTCTTAGCTCAGATAGGCCTGTCATATAGCTACAGTAAAAAGAAGAAAAATATAATTTTGTCCTGATTATAATTGATAATTCAGATAGACATATCATGCAACAGCAGTAAAAAGGCAAAAGATACACTTTTTATGCTGTGTATGTTTCATAGTTCAAAAAGTGCTGCCATAAAACGGCGGTAAAATAGTAAAGAGCTCAATTTTATCTTAAGTATTATTTATGTAAGATAAAAGTTGTCATATAACTATAGCAATAAAAACAAAAGACGCAATTTAATCCGAATTAAAATCTATTGCTCGGATAGGACTGCCATATCACTAAAACGAAAAATGGAAAAGGTACATTGCTACCCTTATTATAATTTACAGTTCAGATAAGGTTGCTGTATCACTGCGACAGGAAAGAAAACATTAATTCGTTTCTTATATTTTCATTTGCACTCTGAAACGAATAATATTAACATATGCATTGCTCTGAGGTGACGAACGCCACTAAGTATTGCAATTTTTCAGGAGGAACTAATTCACATTTGATACGAGCCAATATTCAGAGTTAGTAACTACTCTTTCAAAAATTGTGAAGCGTATACTGTACGCTTTCCGCCCATAAGACGATTTGCTAATCGGTAGTGATTAGCTGAAAATCACCGTAAATCCAAAAGTATGGCGAAGAGTTCGACCATTGAGAAATCGACTACTATGGACTTGTTGGCGGAAGTGTTCATAATCGACATGATACATAAAATGACCATAATAGAATTCTCAGGAACTTTCTTGTAGGTCTAATACATATGTACAGTACCGTATGTGAGTTTCCGGACATTTTTTAGTAGTTGTGCAGTTAATCCCTCTTATCCTCATATAGTCTAGCGACAACTGAAACCTTAAAATTAATCATCTCTGTAATTTTCATACATTCAACAGCAAAATAATTGAAACTCATACTTTCGACTGTATACGTATACTACAAAAGTTTCCAAGAACTTCACCTAGATAGTCTCCTACAGGCAGTGCTATGCATCCTCCACTGCGGCACCAATACAAACGATTAGCTAAGCGTCAGTATTAGCGATGATATTGCATCCATCAGCGCTACTTTGACCTACCAGACTAAAATAACTTTGATTGTTGCGACATTATGGGCAGATCTATTACACCCACACTTTAGTTTTCTTGAACAATTGAAAAATATGTAAGCAAGTTTATCAAGTAATCAAGAACCAACGACCTTCGCTGGGTACCCGTGCAATTAAACTGTATCACGTTACTTTGAAACCAGGTATTCATGAAGATGTATGGAATTATCTTGCATTGGAAGACATAACAATAATGCGACACTCACCTAATTCTTCGGATCTGGCTTCATGTAACTTTTGACTATTTGACTTGATCAAACAAAGTCTTAGCGATCAAGATGACTCAAAATCGTTGCATTGAGCTGTGAATAAGTTTATGAACTTGTTCAAAAAAGAAAAATATACAAAGATTTTTGATAAATGGATATAACGGATGCAAATATATGTAAACAACAAAGCTGACAACTTTGAACATTTGATGGAAAAAAACTTAATCAACTTGCTTATATTTTTTTTTGTGTAGTTGCAACTATTCTTGCTATGCTCTCAGTATTTTGATATCATCTGGAGAATTATGAAATATTGTAGAATTATAGAGCACAATTTCGTCTATCAGTATACATCGAAAGAAAATTTTCTCGAGCCTTTTGTAAGATTTTATAGTATTGACGTCATTACTTTTGGTATGCCCCATAAGTATATTTATCTAAAAAAAAACCATATTCATTGATTTCATTTAAAGTATTTACATTAATTAGCAGCTATTGAAGCATGCAAAAATCATTCTATTTCTATTTCATGAACAGTCATGGTAGAATGATTAATATTCACAAATTGTATTTATGATGGTCAAGTTTGTATTAATATTTGTGTTGTAATGATGGTCGAAAAAAGACCAAATATCAAACAAAAAAGAAAATTTTAAATCATTCGAAGCTGCATTTATTCTCATATATATATATAATTATATTCATGTAAAATAAACAGTACTTATATTGTTTCTTTTAAAGTATATACTTTGATCAGCATCAAATGAAATATGATGAAATCATTTTACTTCTAATTTATAAATGGTCATGGTATAATGATTAATATCTATACATTGCATTTATAATAGTCAAATTTGTATTCATATTCATATTCTGGTCATGGGGAAAAACATCCAAAATTACGCAAATGAAATTTAAGAAAAAAAAAAAGAAATCCATTCGAAGTTACATTTATTTTTACTTTTAAAAAGAAAAGTAAAATAGAAAACTTTCTGTATTTTGAAAAATGATGCATTTCTCGCAAAAAAACTGTCTCGTTCAGTTTTTGAATTTTTGTGACCTGAACTATATTTTTTGAAAAGACGAAAACCAGTTTTTCGCAAAAAATGTACCCGTCCTCTATTGAAACATGTGTGAAAAACATGAAAAAGACAATTTGCACTTGAATTTTGAATCGTCTTCACCGTAGGTGAAAAACGGGTAACACACAACAAATCAGGAAAGCGGTTTAGTATGATTGTGATTGTTCTTCAAAGAAGAAAAAAGTTATTTTTGTCCGACACTTTCTCAAACGCAATAATTTCATCGGATTCAAACAGTTTGCTCGATCGTACGTTAGCACACTCAGTTATGTTCTTTATCTCTGATGCAAGATGGAAGGTTTCATTTGATTTTTTGTCGGTAATTTGAGAAACATGGTACTTCACGACTGATTGCTTTTGACATAGTTAATCATATGAGTTGAATAGAAAAAAAATGCAACAACGTGTCTGCATACATGGTGTTATATTTGGCAATGAGAAAAGAAAAGGCATTCAACTGTCCGACTGGCATGAATCAACATACTGCTCGTCATTATCAACGAGAGTTTCATGATATTCAAGCTTGTGTCAACAAATACTATGGATCCAATCATTCACAAAATATGCAGGGCTATTAGTAAAAAATATACTTTTACTTGATACATGTGCTTTATTCGTGATCTTCGTCACGTTAGTGAAGTAACAGAACACATGAATGTTTATGCATGGGCCAATCAGTGATAATTTGCGTTTGTTTTATTTTGTCTTTGACGATATTTAATCGAGTTTGACGACCCACAATCATCAGTGCATTTTGTTGGCTAGTATTTTTAAACAAACAACATGTCACACATTGAGAGAATCAGTCTTTCGATCTTCTTTCCCCCAAAACATCATCATTATGTATTTCTACGATTGATTGCCTTCATTCAATCTTCGATTGAATATACATTGAAACTTCGTCTTTTATTTGCATTTCAGTATTTCAAAGTTGTCGAGAGTTGCAATGTCTAACATTGTTACTACGACAACTAGTACAACTACAACTACAAATACTGCCCCTAGTCCAATCGATACTGGAGATAATGCTTGGATGATGACATCAACAGCCTTAGTATTAATGATGACTCCAGCATTAGCAATTTTCTATGCTGGTTTAGTTCATCGGAAAAATGTCTTAAATCAACTATTTTTAGTATTTCTATGCATGGGAGTTGTTTTTGTTCAATGGGTATTAGTTGGTTTTTCATTTGCATTCGGTGATCCAGTTAGTGTTGGATTTGGATCATTTGCTGAAGCTGCATTACGTTTTAGTGGGGATCGATTTGATCCAGTTTATTGTCCAACGTATTCACTTTTAACTTATGCTGCATATCAAGGTACATTTGCCATCATCACATGTGCAATTATATCTGGTAAGTTAAACCTTTTTTTTTGTCTTCGTTTTAATCAATAAATATGAAAATATTTATCAGGATCAGTTGTCGGTAGAATTCGATTGGTTCCTTATATAATATTCATATTCGTTTGGACTACAGTATGTTATGATCCAATGGCTCATTGGGTTTGGGGTTCAAATGGTTGGTTAAAAAATTTGGGAACATTAGATTTTGCTGGTGGAACTGTTGTTCATATTCTGTCGGGAGTTTCTGGTATAATTGCTGCACTTATTATTGGAAAACGGCACGATTATGATTACCAACCAAACACTGCTCACAACCTTCCATTAACAGTATTAGGCACTGGTCTTCTCTGGGTGGGTTGGGCTGGGTTCAATGGTGGTTCAGCTGGTGCAGCCAAGTAATTAAAGCTTACGTGGAAATTTCTAGGCCTAGTTATTCGTTTTCTTTATTTTTTTTTTGTTTAGTGGTTTAGCATCACTTGCTGCGATAAATACAAATGCAGCTGCAGCGTCTGGCTTGTTAACATGGATTCTATTAGATCTTATTCGTGGTCAAGTATCAATATCAGGTGCTTGTTGTGGTCCCTTAATTGGTTTGGTCGCAGTAACACCTGCATCTGGTTTCATTCAGCCTGGTTGGGCTCTTCTTTTCGGAATAATAGCAACTTGTATTATTTATATTGCTCTTCTCTATAAACATCGACTTGGAATAGATGACACACTCGATGTTGGTATTATGCATGGTGGAGGTAAACTATTTAGATATGCTTAGGTCTTTTTGTCTATAATTTCGTTTTTTGTTAGGTGGTATCATAGGTGCTTTCTTAACAGGATTATTTAGTCAACGATCAATGAATACAATAAATGGTGCCGATGGTGCTTTCTATGGTAATCCAATTCAAATGTGGTATCAACTAGCTGGAATTCTTACTGCAATTGGTTTGCTTTCATTTCATTACGATTTCTTTTTTTAAATGATGTTTTATATATGCTCTTATTAGGTTTTAGTGGTGCATGTACACTTGCGATTCTATTACCTTTAAAATGGACAATCGGTATTCGTATTTCAATTCAAGATGAAATTGCTGGTCTCGATTGGGCAGGTAAGAATGGATCTACTGTTTTTATTATTCAAAGAAACATTTTTATGAATTCAAGTTCATGGTGAAAGATGGGAAGTTGCGGGAAATGAGAATAAACCGAATAGAGTGGCTACAACGATATTCAAACCTACTGTTAATAGTATTTCAAGACGGCATCAAAGAACTTCAGCTGGTAGTCAATCTCGATTACGAGCATTGAAACTTCGAAATCAATCTGGTTTATCAGCTGGTACAGTTGTTCGCTCTATGAAACCCGTCTATACTTTACCAGTTTAACTCTATTGGAAATATTTTTTGATACAAAAGAAGATGATTTCC
Organism: Rotaria sp. Silwood2; assembly: GCA_905329745.1. Classification (NCBI taxonomy): domain Eukaryota; kingdom Metazoa; phylum Rotifera; class Eurotatoria; order Philodinida; family Philodinidae; genus Rotaria; species Rotaria sp. Silwood2. The sequence continues at coordinate 96,177 of CAJNSZ010000175.1, read as the reverse complement.
TTTTGTTATTTTCGATGTTTATTATATCAATAATCTATTATACCATGAACGAGTGAGGATCATTCCTCAATCGTTATGCATATATGGGAACTTGACATTCCCTTCACCTTTTCTCTACTCTTTCTTTCCTTTCTATTCTTTTTCAATTTATCTATTATCAATATATCGGCTTGTCTTCTTTTCTCCATTAATATGAAGATGTTTTGTTTTTCATATTCATTTTCCAACAAAGAAGAAAATCATTCGAGATTTCCCTTTTTCTTCTGCTTGTGCAAGTTTTCTGATGTAATTCAATGAACTTTTTATACATTTCATTTCTTTCAAAAAAGTACATTCTGTCTAACTTTTTCTGTTACTCAATAGATGATCGGTAGTTAGTATTCTTTTCATCTAATTTTTGTTTTAATATTGAAATATTAATAAAAAAAGAAAAACAATCATAAATAAATAAATAATTTGATTGATTTTTATCCATCGAAAGAATCATGTCTACGCAATATAAAAGTTCGTACGTTAATAATATTATGAAATATTTAGGATTAAAAGTTTATGAACAATTACGCCAAAGTTGATCATAGATGAAATTAATTTGAGTAGATTGTCTTAGTTTTGTGACGTAAAATGAAGATCTATACGAATTAGTTTAGAAGAAAGATTGGATGAAAGTGGTTGGCAAAAACAAAAACTTAGTTAAACATTTTCAACACTACTCTAATGAAATGCATTCATTTCACTTAGTTTCATCAGTGGTTCGATACCCCACAAAAATGGTGACAAATTTTCCCAAAACGGGCATTGTGGCGACAGTTATGAGCTTTTGTAGACAGCATCAGATGCATGCGTGTATGGTCATATACAACGTAAATTATGATTGTTTACGATCGTATTATCTCATCTCAGATATTACGACGAAATATGATGTATGCACTCTCAGTGTACACCATCGTGGCCAGTTCTATACGACCTCATGTGCCATTGTAATCCCGTAATATTTTCATCAGTGAAGAGGACGGCAACTTTTCCTTGCTCCTCTTTTCGTAAGCAAAAGAAGAAAAAATATTTAGATAAATAAAAGAACGGTGAGCATTTTTGGAATAATTTTTGATAGAAACAAAATAGAGATATGCGTTTTTTGCCATTTAAAAGGCGAGATGAAACTGCACCGAATCGTACAGATCAAATTTTTTTGACAAATTTTCTTAAGGTCTTTCGTCAAGCGTTTTAAAAAATCGAAGCTTTTACATAGATTTGTAAGGTGAATTTTTCGTCAAAAAAATTGAAAAAAAAACTCCATTTTTGTTAAAAGATCTTCTGATAACACGTAGTAAAATATTTATGACTCATGATTGGCTCAATCTTGTAATATTGGACTTACCGAATTTACAGATCTTTAATTAATGATTCTAGTGTATTATTGAAAATTAAAACCCTAAAACTTTTACATTACACCATGTTTGTTTTTAATAAACTTAATGGCAGACCATGGGAAAACTTGTCAGAAAAATCTGGTCTATACGATTCGATGCAGTTTCATCTTTCATTTTAAACAGTGAACACAGCAGATTTTCATCTTGTTTCTATCAAAAGTTATTCTAAAAATATCCACTCTTCGTTTATTTTGAAATGGAAAATAATAGTTATTTAAATAAATACGTACTCTGGAACTTGTTTTTGAAACCAATCTAAATGAAAAAATTTATTAATTTATTTTTTTCAAATAACTGTCTTAAAGGACAGAGGCGTAAAAAAACCTGATTCAGGTCACGAAATTGTTTTCACACTAAATCCAGCATAGTTATATATAGGGTACAAGAACTTTAATGTGAGAGTACGTTGATACCAGCTTTTGAGGTATATTTCAAGTACATGTAAGTACTTTCTCAATCATACATTGATCATATAAATATGCCAGATTATCTCTTAAACCTGATCACACATATATGTGAAAACTAAACTTATTTACAGATAAGTATTGAGTGCATGGGAAGTACTTCAAAGTATACACAATAGCCCTAGTTTTCGGCTATATTTTTACCCGAAAGTTAACTTCTCAATGTATGGTTTTAGAGAACTTCAAGATATGAAATAATCCTTCTAGGAAAGCAAATCGATGAAACAATAGTCTTTCAGATCAATTTGGAATATGTAAACTCAAGGAAGTCAGCTTTTATTATAGCTTGTCGGATAGTATTTTTCACGAGCTACAAAATCCTATAGTTTTTAAAGTTACAAAAGGTCTGTCAAGAAAAAAGTCTAGGACCATATTATAGAAATGATGTCCATTATATATATATATATATATAATAACATACTTAACAGGATGTTACAGAAATTTTTCTGAACCCACCTACAGAAAAAATTTGCTTTTTTCTAAAACCTTGATTGTTGTTGGTATCTTGGTGGACGTAGTATGTCCAGATGAAAACGAAAAAAAAATTATCGTCTGCATCTTCATGTACGTTCATTTGATTCGTGCTAATCAGTGAACTATGAAAAATTATGGAGGAAGAGACTTTGAATTACAGTGTCTAAACTTATTTTTCGGTTTCCTCAAAACCCTTTTTGTTTTCGAGTATACTGTTTACGCGAGCAAACCTTTGTTATTAACGACTTAATATAAAAGTAGTACCTTTTTCTTTTATATACAGCAGACAGTTAGAGCCAGGTCGTAATAGAACCTGACTTGTGAATTTCTCTTTTGCTGAAATAAAAGATTTAGATCTTTAATCTTAATTAGCGACTTTTTTTGCCATAAATTGGAGGCAAATATGTTATCTACAATATATTCTAGCCAAGAATAACTTTCTCTGAAATTTTGGTTGAAATCCGACGAAAAATTATAGAGTTTATATCTGAGGAGGGGGGTCCTTCACGAAAACCTATACTCTCATTGCCACAGCCACACGCTTACCTCTGCACCACACATCCACAATGCATAGCCACCACACTGCCTATGCAAAAATAATCGTTTCTCTTTCCTTGCATTGGCATAACACACATACAAAAGAACACGTGGCTTTTCTTTTCGACACGCATGCTTCACAACTTGTTTTTTCTTTTGGTGAGTCAGATCGTATTTAAAGCATGCAGCGAATGTTTTATTTTGAATCAAACAAATCGCACATATCTTCTACTAATTAAATATACTGCAAGTTTAACCGTTCCGAATGGAAAAGGTCTTAACGTTTGAAATGTTACCAGATGAAATGATATTACTCATATGTCAATATCTTCATGGTGCCGAAATTCTTTATTCACTTTTCAATCTGAATTCTCGTTTCAATTCGACAATAGCTAATTTCTGTCATCATGTGAATCTCATAGGTGTTACATATAAACAGTTTGATTTTGTTACGACGCAAATCGTTCCTCAAATTGGCGCATCAATACAATCGTTTGTGTTCAATGGACTATGGGAAAATATCTTGTTCAACAAACAACATTCAGGATTCTTTCATTCGAGTTTATCATTAATGTTTCCACAATTACAGAGATTGTCACTCATATATTTCATTAATCGACAACTAAATTTATTTCTTCACAAAATCACAGACCTTTCGCATCTTGTCAAGCTTGATATTAGAAATTTTCAAGGTGATCATACAGAAGAATCAATGAAAGAAGTTCTAGCTGCTAATAATAATCGACTAAAATCTGTATTTTTCGATCATGATTCAATCTATTTTATTCCGAACGCGACTAGCAATGACGAAGCTGTTTCTTATCCGAACATTGAAGAGTTGATAGTAAACTTAAAAACAGATAAAACTTTAGAATATCTATTCACACTTGTACCATATATTAATCGTTTACATATTGACTTTGATGAAGCATCCTCTGCTTCAAAATCGACAATAGTGAATGCGTCGCCTCTTGTTCATCTAAAAGATTTTCAGTTACGTTCGGTAAACACGCACTGGTCATTTGACGAAATTGCTTATCTCTTGGGTAAGATGCCACTTTTACAGCGATTAGCATTAGATCTATGCACAGAAGATGCATATCTTATCAATGGACAGAATTTCACTCGAATTCTACCTTCATCACTTGCCGAGATCCACTTATTCATTATTTATTACTTTTCCGATTCACATATCGAAGTAGATACTTTGCTATCTACATGGCCAGCTCATATTCGAATAGCATGCTTGCTAGATAAACTGAATAAGTATGCAGTGATTCATACAATTCCTTGTGACTTACCTTCAATTATCATTCCAGCCACAATAGCTAATTCCATGCTAATTGGTTCGGAATACACACAAAAGGTTATAAATTTAATTATTTATGGTGCACAATGTTCAACTGATGTACATAAGATTGTGCAACATTTTCATCGGCTTCGAACACTCACAATTGGCTCAAAAACCAATTCAAAAGCAAGTATGCTATATTTAATAAGAAATTTGTCTACAAAAAGTTTAGATTTTGAAAGTCACATCCATTATAATTAACGTGTATGCATAGATAAAATAGAATGAAGTTATTGACTCACTCAATATATACATAAAGACAACAATATCAGTTTGTGTTCAATAAGAATAGACGAAGAGATAAGTTCTTCAGGTGAATATTAGCATCGGTTAGAGAGAATGAATAAGCATTTAAATTCATAAACAGGTATCGAGCTAGTGGGAAATTATCCCCGTCCGTAAAACTGAAAATATTTATAAAAAATGTACACGGGCGTAAATCATAAGCTGATCTTGTTTCAATAAATCATTATCTTCTAACAAACATGGTCAAAAATGATTATTACGTAATAGTAAACTTTGTTGAAAAGTGAATATAAATGAATGACTTCAACTTTTTGAGATAGAAATCATAAAATGTGCGAAAATGATTATTATTTTCTTCAAACTAATAGGGACTTATTAATCGTAAGAGCAACTCTCGATGTTATGTGCTGTGAAGAATTGTTACATATCCTATGAGTTGTAGCGTATATGAAGAAAGGAAAAGACTTCGTAATTCGTGTACCATTGCAAGTATTAAGCTGGCAGTAGGCTTCTTCTTAGCAATAATTCTATTCAGTATTTTTATCACATCCTCATCGTTGTTCAAACCATATTTCTCAAACGAATTTATACCTATGTATATCAGGCACTCATATTCCATCTTCCGAAAGTTTCATTAGATCTACACTGTTTCTGTCTTCTTTTGATTTCATGAGGTAACACAACTACAGTAGACAGTAGCAGTATATAGGTTTATTCTTAAAATAACTAATACAAAAGGAAACGTAATATTTCCAGTCCTCTTTTATCAATCAGGCTAAATTTTTCCTGGATGATAGAGTACATTTCACAGCATTTTCTCAAATAATAGCTGTTATTAGATTCTGCTTTGAACTCTCATAATTGATTTCATTAAACAAATGTTACTGTTTCTCATTTGTAAATGAAACGCGTTTGAAAGAGTATACTCAGGGGAGTGAAAGGATTTGCAACCATTACTGTCCTAGNTTGACTTGACTTGACTTGACTTGGTTGAAAAAATTTTGGAATATGCCTTGACTTGACTTGACTTGGTCGAAAAAATTTTGAGGTGTGACTTGACTTGACTTGACTTGATCGAAAAAATTTTGGGTTGTGACTTGACTTGACTTGACTTGAAAGTTTTTTTAGTGACTTGACTTGACTTGTGACTTGAGAAACCTTCAACTTGCCCAGCTCTGGTTTCTTGATATTATACAGAAAATCGTAGACTAAAGAAAAAAAGCCATAAAAAAAATCTATTTTCACACAACAATTAGAACTATTAAAATAATATACTTAGGGATACCCAAAAGTAGTGGCGGGGGTACCTTATTTTCGTATATAAGGATTGAGGAAATTTTCTTTTATGAGGTGAAAGAGAAAATGAAGCTCTATTTTTCTGTGTTATTTCATCCCTATTCAACAGATATCTTAATAATAAAATTTCGACAAGGATTGTTTTTTTATGTAAAATATATCTATAACATTGGATCATATTTTCATCGATATGTATTTTCCTTTTTGCTTATTTCTTTGTTCTTCTCTTCTCTTTCCTTTCTTCTTTCTTTTCTAGTTTCTTCTAATGCCTACTCCTTCATAAATATGGTACGCGTAGTCTATCTCAGGCAATAGTAGTAGAATAAAAAAAAAAGGAAATATAAAATAAATTCAGCAACTTTTTATTTCATCAAATATTCAAAATAATCTTTTTCACTGTTCGCACACAATTAAATTCGTTAAATCAATTTATCGAACGATTTTCTGTACTCTTCTTGATCCAAAGAATATATGAATGTGGTTAGGGTGTTGGTGTGGGTATCTTGTTCTCAAGATACATTCACACCCACAACCACACCCTACAGTGGTTAATACAACTGACCGGTAAGCAGGGGATGCATGATTCGATTCCATGCGAAGGGAGATTGTATTTTTCTTTGTTCTGTTGTCATACCATCACGCTGCTGTCTTCCTGATAACAACTCATAACAGACACATTGTAGTGTAACTGAAATGAAACATCAGAACACGCACAAAAACAAGCATGTGTTTCAGTGAATATTTTTAATTTATATGGATTAATTTATCCTTATATTAGTTTAGAGGATACAAAACAATAAGCAAAGTCAAGCTTCAATGATGGATAAAATCTGGATTGTTACAAAAGATGATTTATCTTTTAAGAAATAGAAAGGAATTACTTGAACCATATGTACAATAAAATTCTCTTGCTTAAGATATACAAATAGTAAAGGCTTCATATTTCAATGCGACTCTCAATTACATCTCATTATTCATAAGATAAGTAATTATAAGTATTTCTTACATACTTTCTAATTAAGAAAGATAATTTTCTTGTTACTGAATTTAAGGCCCTGTTGAATAAGCGCAAGATCTCGTTTTTTAAATTCCTTGTAGGATAAAAAAAACTTTGCTTTTATTTTCAGCTTTTTCCCTTGCAGATTGTAATGACTTAGAAGCTTTTCGTATGAAAGTTAGAATACATTTCAAGTTTTTATTTAGACTAATAAATGAGATTTATACATCAAATAGGTACTGTTTCACTGTAATACGACAATAGTTTTAGCATAAAAAATTGTAACGTGCACCACAAATGTCTTCTAATCTTGAATACTGACAACTAACCATATAATATTCATTTACTTAAGGTATACTTTGTTCATTTAAATTTTCGACTAGCTACATTCGTGGTGTATCAATAACTATTTTCATTTAAATAACAATCTTTAATACTTTCTCAAGATGTTTAATTATATTGTGTTAAAATTGTTTGGTAGGATTCTCATTAATATGAATATGTAACGGCTTGAAACAAAATGAGCTCGAAAAAATTGAAACTTTCTAGCATGACAGATGAAATTTGAAGTAAGAAAGTTAACGAATTTTTGTTTTCAAAAAAAATATTATTCAAATCATTACTATAGATATCAATAAATTTAGAAGTCGCATTGCATCAAGAGACAAATTATGATGATTGGACAAAATACTCGTGAAAAAAATAATTTACTAATATTATATAAACCTTATTCAACTAGGGAGTATCTATAGTGGATTAACTCACAGGAAACTGAAGTCAACGAGAACAGTTAAAAACGTAAAAGTAAAATAATATTTTAGCAATAAACGATCTGAAATACAGTTTTGTATTTTGTCTTGAAACGTGTGTAAACGCATTTTCAACAAATTCGTTTCCTCGACCGCGTGTTTAATTATCGCTGGCATTCGAAACTCTCTTGACTTCACATGCGTCTAAACGTAGGTATTCATTAAAATGCATTTAAATGCAGCTATAAGCCACGTTCAAACGCGTTTCTTTGCTATTGTCTTTAGTAACCGTGTTTAAGCACATTTAAAACATCTTAAAATGCGTTCTCTCTGCATTTTAAAGTTATATGGGTATTTGCATCAATATCTATGAAAACAAATGATTTTCAGCAATTAAAATTTTCTATGCATTACAAAATCATCAGTTAGAGAAATAAACGAACAATTGGAAATATTCAAAAAACAAAATAAAACTTTTTCCTTTTGATTAAATACAAAATATGTTTCGTAAACTTCTTTGCTCATGAAGATAGTTCCTTTTAATTGACTCTATTTTCTTGACTAAGACTCATCTGTTTTGATTTACACCTTAACATTTTATTCATTGTCATTTTTTACTGACAATTTCTTCTTTTTTGTTATTTTTGTTGTTTAAAGAGTTGATTCTACAACGATTTCCTGTAGTTTTTCATTAAAAATTAAAAAAAAACAATTTTATATCATGAGCGAAAATATAAAGTAACTATTGTGCATTTCAGAGTTAAGTGGCCGTGAGCATTTTTTGAATAACCTAAAGCAGAAAGGGTGAAGTAACTTGAATGTTTGTGTATTATCTAGAGTCGACATTGCTCTATCTTTTTATAAAGTCGATGAAAACTTCGAGTCAATTTTGTTCGTGGATGTATCATGAATTTTGAAGATGAACTTAATTCACTTTGAAAACAGCACACTTTCTCTACTATAAAATAATGGGTAGATAACCCAGCTTTTCCTCTATCGATCCACACAAGACCAAGGTCTATAACTCTTTGCGTTCAAAACATATAAAGATTTTACTGAAGGTTACTTACCAAATTTTTTCAAAATATTGATAGCCAACGAATATTATATTGTATAAGTTTTCGTCTACTTAGACTTCTTGAGATGAGGCATGAACCTGCGAAATTTTTGTGAAACTCACATGTACTTTCGACGGAAATAGTGAGTGTAAGTTTAGATCGAGGTATTTGCGGCTCCCTCTACACCACTATTACAGAGACCCCCCGCCCCCTATTAAAGACTTTAGCAATCGAAGATAACAGACGTTAGACGAGTGTGAGTGTGAGTGTTTGCTGCTGTTACCGGCATCCACACCGAACACCCACACACATCTCACATACTAACAAAAATGCCTAATCATACACTGTAGGGACGAATATAAGACATCATGTGAAGGTTTCAATCTCTTATCTTCTATAATAATGAAATACTTTTCTAGAAAATAAGATTTATTGCGATTATTTCTTTACTTCTTCATTTCTTCAATATATCTTTTTATCAAAAAATATACGACAGAATAATTATCGTGATTTTACATTGTATAGAATATCTGTTGCCATCTGAAGAGTTGTCTTAGTCGACACGAAATATAGATCATGATAGCCCGTCTCACACCCTTTCTCATTCTCTAGACCATGGTAGCCAATCTCACCGTCGCTCTCATCTCTACCCAGTTAACTTGTGACGGATTTACACTCGGTTGGTATACCGCTGACTTTTTTACTTCTTTTGTTTTTTTTTCTTATTTTTTTATTTCTGTCTGTTTGTATAACGGGTCATTATTTCATTTCTTTTTATTGATATTTTTTCGCCTCCCCTTTACAATGTAGGTGAATCAACATTTGTTTTGCTTCATGGCGAGATATGTTGCAGAGAGAAGGCGCGCATGTGCCTACACATCTCTCTGAAATATTTTATGTTCCTATGCTTCATTTGCATTTCTTCTTCTATTTTGCTTTCGAATTTTTTTCATCTTTTTTTACCTGGTTTACATATTCATTCGAATGGAGTCATGTTACAAGAAGCGTTTAAGAAAGAATAAAGAAAGAGCCTCTCATAGTGTCCATAACTCGAGAAGAAAGGTATTACGACACGAACTCTTTGAGAGTTTTACTTTGCAATCTGACTCCAGCCATGAGAAAAATGTGAGCTCAAACAGAAGATATCAGTTGATGAGATTCCTCCATTAGTCAAAAATGTACGTCTGTACATTTTAATGGAGCGTCCACACGTAGCATTACTATTGACAACAGTTAGTAGATGTTGTTCATCTCGTGGGAACTGTTATTCTTTCTTCTTGGATACGTATAACGTTAGTGTTCGATTATCAAGTGCGTTTTATACTACTGTGTTAACATGGTTAGTGTGAATTTCATCTTTACATATGCGAGTTTGAATTTGTTTTTCTGTTATAAAATTTCTTCAGTGACTGTTATCGCGATGATTTTATAATCGCTCACTTTTGTATCGAATTTTTCTCGCTTTATCGCACTGAACTGTTGCTCAATTCCCTCTTGATGAAGTACACGGAATGAAGGATTATCATTCAACAAAAATTTAGCAAATCCTGATTATTATGCTACCTTTTTGTCAAATAACAGGTAATCCACATGTATCTTGTATTCATCAAATTGTGGTGGAGCATATGTCAACTTGTTTTGTTGTTTCTAACTGATTTTTGTGATTCAAAGAATAAAATGAATAGTGGCATCTTCAATCTGTTCGATGCGATTCGACATGCCTTTCGAAATCTGTATTCGGTTCAATCTGGGCTTCTATTATTCAAAAAGTCTCTTCTCCTATCTTAGAACCATTTTTCTTGATGTTTGATTAATGAAATAAATATTTCAGATGTGCTATACAATGATATACATTTCTTTCTCTTTTTCTTACACTAGTATTTTTCTTTCTGTGTTCTCCTCTTGGCAGAGTTTGATCTTGGCACACGAATACTAATGAATGAATGCGTTTTTTTTCTTTTTCTCTTTTACAGGTAATCAAGAGAAAAAGTAACCGCGCTTTTCAAACACGAGGTGTTATTTGCATATTAATATATCGACGCAAATAAATATCGTGTCGGCTGCAAACGGTGTCTTATAAGATCGCTTGCTTCTTTTTATTTCGTTCTTACAAAAAACTCCTGCTTCTTCTTCAATTCAGTTAAAATTCCTTGTTTTCAACTGCCGTCAAAGAGGTCAAAAACCAACAGGTAGCAAAGTAAGCAAAGAAATAGCAAAGACAGTGTAATTTTCTATTTCTTCTTTTCGAACATATGAGATTCGAACGATGATGGAATCTAACTTTTACTGATGGGCGCGAGAGAAATGCATGATTATATTTGCGTTTGTGTAGGTCTTATAGATGCTGCTCAAGGTCGTTTTACATATTGCGTCATCATTGCAGAGGGGATAGCCAAGAAGTGACTTCCAATAACAAGATACGTAAAAGGGTTTCAGCGCAATCTCAATGAAATTAAAATTTCAAACCCTCCAGAGTTGTTTTGATCATAGATGAGAACCCTCGCCGCATTTCTCATGGTTTGCGGCGAGTTGAGGGTGGGAGCGTGGTGTAATGACTACAGTGTAGGAAATAACCAAATCCATACCCTTCCATATCACACCCACTTTATGCATAATCTCTGCTTTTTATATCACATTTGAGTATTGTTTATATGAAGGGTTCAGACTTGCATTTGCATCATCTCCAACATCTGAATGAAGTGGAAAATGTATAAACTGAAATGATATGATTGAAGAACCATGGTAAACTATGATGAAGGAAAAGATAAAGGACATATTGTTCTTTTATGAAGTATCATTGTGAAGGTATGAAATTGATACCTTATGACAATGGACTGATATCAAACAGATTTCTTATACGAGACCCTTTTTTAGTGTGAAAGTAACTCACTAAGCTAAATCGATGTTTACTGAAGCACTCACAAATGCATATAGTATGGATATGTCAGATAAATCAATGAATACTGATTCAGTGTAGTCAGAGTGAGTTTTCGATGAATAGCTTACTGAAACTGCACATTCCTGGATAGTCAACCTGCTGTCAATAATATTGTTCAATGTACCTAAGAAATATTCAACACAAAATCGCTTGAGTTCATTTTCGAAAATGATAAATTAATAATATCGATACTATTTTGGAATTTTTCATAATTCTTTTTTCACTGTTATTAAAAGTAATAACTAATCATTATTTTATCGAAAATGGAAGAAATCGAGCTTTCAGTTTACATTTTTTATTAATCGAATTTCACAATATGTTCTGCAAAAATTATTTTTCGTTGTTGTATTTAGTTAGGAGGAAACTAATCTTTTGAATTGATGAGCAAGATTCATTTTCCATTAAAAGGTAATATAAACCCGAATAAATAAAATAAAATTTATTCGTAGTACACGAAGGGTTCTGTTTAATATTCACAAAAGAAACGCATCTTCAGTATATGATCATAGTATACATACTGAAAACATTCATGCACTATCTATCTAACCTGAAGAACTATACAGAAAGAGAGAGAGAATAGAAGGAAAGAATAATCCGAATGAACTATTTTTGCTTGTTTCATTAATAGTGAGCATATGTTAATTGAACTGAACGTCATCTTATCGATGGATTCGTTCAAAACAAAACTCGTTGCATAAGACTTTTTTCAGTAGATATTCGTCTCTTCTATTACTCAAAACTTTTCATTCTGCTCGTTCACTTTTTTCTTTCTACTTCTCTTGATGTAATATATATACCCATAAGATAAACTAATAGCCGTCCCAGGGACACATTATAAAATTGTAACGATACAGAGAAGGTTAGCATGGCCCCTGTGCAAGGCTGATACGCAAATCGTGAAGCGTTTCATATTTTTATTCCATTAAGTTCAATGAAACAATCTAAGATAACAATAAGCGACATTTATTTCCTTCAATCCACCATCAGGTAGTAGAAACTGAAAAATTGTATACTTCTACTAAATATCTCTGTGTTGATACATTCAATTAAACCAAATCCATCTATGAATCATTCATAAAAAAAAGCAATAACCTATATTTATGACTATTTTAATAGAATAGATAGGTTAGAAAAAGATTCTAAATCTAAACCCAAACTATCAACACCAACTACAACCGGTGGTAGTCGACAAGCTACATTACATCTTTTAGCAAGTAACTTCAAAGACCCTCCTAGCATCTTTCTAGTTCCAAAGAAGTCGGTTGTTATGTTAAAGAGAAATTAAGTTTTGGTAAACGGAAGTCATTATTGGACTTATGGAACTTATGACCGTTGAACTACTCAGAACGTAGAGTCTAGGAAAAACCTATTGGGAGTCCTAGCAAATTAATTTGCAAGTGAACATGTTCTCAGTGCAAATGAGTAAGCTTAGGGAGAGAAAAAACAGACTTGAATGGTGGCATTGTTAATGATATTTTATTCTGACGAAACTTCCGAAACATATGCTAAATCCTGGAAATTTTACGGTAGGATGTGGATGTTGGTCTTCTCGTCACCTACCCCCATACACTGACCCATGTTCCATTCGAGAATTCAATATCTGGAATACCAAATCGTATTATTTGGCAATGACTGTGATGCTCCGCATTCATATCAGTTTGAAATAGACAGAAGACCAGTCGAACCTGTGTAAATCAGAGTCCAGTTCGAGGTAAGACCGAGCGAAGGTGTGGGCATTAGTGTGGCTGTAAGAATTTCTCTGGTCGCATTTGTTCCACATACTGTCGATCCGGCGATGTACCTAATAGCAATGAACTGCATTCCATCTCTACGTTTGTCTGAAATTTATTTCCAATAAACCATTGCTTTTTTTTGTCATATATCACGCTTCGTTTCAAGTCTATACACTATCGATTTTGCCCCTGTTTTCGACTTTTCGATTTAGGCCTCTCCCCCCCAAAAATCGATCTCAGCTCAGGTATGTGCAAATGACATGAAATTTTCAGGATATGTTGAGACTATAGTAGATAAGCTATAGTAAAATTTTCAGCTCGATATCATGACGTTTGAGAGACATATTGACCAAATAAGAGTCAAACATAGCTCATTTGGCAAACGAAAGGATTTTTTATAAAGATCGGTTGGCTGCCTCTGTGTTGTCTATATGTAACAGTGAGAAGAAGGATAACAAAGTAAAGTGTTACAAACATTTTATTCATGATGAACAAGTTAAACAAGTTTTTCTCACCTCTACATTAATAAAAATCACTCTAGTTTTCGAAGTATAACTCCTCATACTCTGCAAATACATATAATTGTTTAGTTTTCCTTATTTCACTATAGTATATCCTTGCAAGAGATGTTTAATACATAATTTCTATAGTCGATTAAATATAATTAACTGAAATGAGATGTTGAGAAAAGATCGCTATAATTGTTGCATTCATCAATACTTTTAAAACTGATCCGAACCTACTAGAATTTATTTCTTTTCAAATAAATCTGGCATCTTCCTGGTGGTAATTAATAGAAAACATATCACGCACAAATAACAACATAAATGTAGGATTTAAAGCAACAAGACAATACTACATTGAATACAATATTTGAAAATGATTAAATTGCTTGAAAATTCTAACTCATTTTTGGTCATAAATGTGCACGGCGCTCGATAATGGTCTGCCATTTTCAATACAATGATTAAAAAGAAATTGTAGCCGTTATTGGAGGAAGGCATTTGAATAGAGTTTAGATATTTATAATGATAAGAATATAAGAGCTTCCAAGCAACTTGATCTCTTTTGTACATAAATAAGAGCCAGTTCGTCCTCTTGCTGTAATGATTAAAAGCAAATTTAATAAAGCAGGAAAGCGATTTCGAATCTTTTCAACTATTCTGACAAGATAAGGTATCAAGAATCGAATTCCAACGGATAAACTAGCAAATAACCTCAAAAATGTAGTTAACAGTTCAAATGCATCGAATGGGTAGTAATAAGTATAGGTACAATAAGATGGAGCACAACTGTTGTAAAAACTTTCATAAGACGTATTACTCGTCCATGATTCAATAAACATCTCAGAAGCCAGCATTTCAATTGTATCATCATTGCTAAATCGTGTCGATGTAGCATCCACTTGGATAGGTTTGCCTCTTAGAATATGATATTCTTCTGGATTAATTTCTTCATCTGAGTAAAGTTTTCGAAATTCGTTGATACATGTCACTGAATAGAAGCAAGACAATGGCAAGAGGAGTACTTTCGAATAAATAACAGTCATATACCAAGCCTTTGAACATATAATATGGTAGGGGTGTGGGTGTGGATGTTGGTGGATGTGAGTGTTACAGGATATCAACAGCCCCACACCCACACTTTCCTTGAAATTTTTTACTCAAAGAATTAATATGTTTTTTAATTGTTTATAATAAAGCAGCTCACCGTTAACTATTTGTGGCGTCGTAAAATTCCACCCAGATATTTTTCATTAGATTGTAGTGCATATGTGTAAATATCGCCTTCGGATCAAAACAATCGCTTTGATTTGTATTTTTCTATTTTTCAGTCGACTTTACTTTCAGTAAAATAGGTTATTTGGTGAATGAACTCTTATAAGATTCTATTTTTACTCAAACGAAATTGAAGTTCCAGTAGTAACTGATGCATGTCTAGACAAAATATAATTCTAATTTTGCCTAGAACATTAACATTTTCAATAACAACTCATTTTCTAGAAAACAAATTAAAGAAATTATTGTAGATTCAGGAGCGTTTCCTTTCTCATTTAAATTTAATTATTTTCACAAAAAGAAAGAAATATCTCCCATCAACGAAAATATATTCAACGTGTTTTCCGTCGTAAGTATAAGTTTTACGCTATAAATATATTCCGTGATAGCCGAATTTAAATTACATCAATTATCGTGAATGAACTTACACTTATTTTATTGGGCATGCTTTGTAAAATTTGAGATGCAAATTACGCTTACCTTTTTATATTTTAATGACATTTTTCACTTGATTGGCAAGTTAGTCATCAATATTCTATCAGATCATATTAAAGATTAATGGTAATATATGATTTTTTTTTGAACTGCTAAGTATTATTTTACTCATGTTCGATATCTTTATCCGATCAGCGAATTTTAATCAATTTTCACAAACATTACTTTTAATAGATATTCTAGTCGTGATCTCCTGGCGTTGTTTTTTGTTGAACTACAATACCTATCGTCATTTATTGCAAAAATCCGATGACTCTAAATATTTGTCTGTTGTTTATTTTGCTTTTATCTCAGCACAGACCAATGCTTCATAAAAGAAGATGTTTTTTGAATGGTACCTTATTTTAAAGGTACTTTGAGCCTTGAATACGCGTGGAAAGAAAAGATCTCAGAAAGATCTCAGGTATTTGTGAATCTTCAATTTTTCCATTACGGTCGTATACGGTCATATACGGTGATATTACGACCGTACACGCTGACATATACAGCCGTATTTTTGCCGTATACGGTCGTTTCTGGTCGTCGTAAAGCTCGAGCTGAAATTTTCTTTTACTGATTCAATGTCGATCATTGAATTGAACCATGGCAAGACGAATGTGAGCCTTGTTGTCGTTAACCCTCAATAGCAATGCAACGAACCAATCTCAACCGAAAATCATCGTGTTCAATTTTGCCTACTGAAACCATCGAATATCTATATATCACATTATCATTCAATATCCGATCAATATTAGATAAACTAGAGTTTTACAATGTTTCACTAGATATTTTGACCTTCTCAGATCATATATTTTCTTCCAAATCATTAGGCAGGTTATGAATGTGGACGATACTTATTTAACTAATCGTCTCTATCTGATTGATGATTTATGATCTTATCATAACTAGCAGCTATCAGAAAAGCTTTCATAGGCTCTGCTTGATGCATTGAATAGTAAAAGTTGCAGTAATTGTTCTAGCATTCGATGCAAGAATGTTTGAATTTCTTTCTCTTGAAGATTTGTCGAATAGATAAAAGCCATCACAATGCTCACATTTTCACTTTGGAATTTCGTCGGCTATCTAGACATATCTATTAATAAGTTTCCCAACAGAGGCATCAAAATCCCAGTTCTATGATGAAATAGTCATATTCTTCTTCTAATACTTTTCGATAGCAAGCATGCATATTTACATAGATATTGTCTGATGTATATTAGATTCAATAAGACCATTTCACTGAAGTACGGATCATTTTTCTTCAATAGGATTTCAAACACCAAGCAGTCTGAGTCGCGAATTCACAAATCTGTTCCATGGCTCAAAAGAAAAGAGCTACTACTTTCCTGAGTAACAGAAGTAACCCTTTTTTTTAGAAAGTTTCTCTCTAATAGTGAAAGCTGTTAGTGGTAAACAACCCTTTTTTTTGTTTATTTATTATCGATACACGTGCATGAATATAGTGATCATGAATAAATTGAGATTTGATTTTAGTAGAAATGTATTGTTTTAATGGAATGATGAAGGAATAAAAGCAAAATGAGAATAGAAGTTCTAGTCACTCATAGATATTTGTCAGTATTCAGTGTTAACGAAACGAGTTCTCTGCTTGGAATTGCTCGCTTTCTGTTAGGAAAAATGTTTTCAACAGCAGTACATATTTGTCTGTGATTGTGCATTATTTTTAAGGTGACAATAGGATTTAATAGTTGCTTCATAATACATATGTTTATCCATAAACCCAACGACTAATAGCAGCTAAGTTATCGTTGAGTACTTGTTGTCTTGTTGCCGGCGTTACACATACATAATCATAAGCATCAACTTCTCGCCACACAAATCCATTTTGACATGTTAATGGTCCATAGACAAAACGACTTGGATTTCGACGATCAGCTGCTTGATTATTATCATTTTGTACTTGAGTTCGAGTTGCAGGTAATACACATACATGATCATTGGAAGAGTAAGCTTCTCGCCAAACATAACCTTGCTTACATGTATCTGGGCCATAATCTCCACCAAATGGATTACGACGTGAATCAGCAGCAGCGTTATCTGCCTTTGTTTGACTTCGTATTGTTGGTGTGACACATACATGATCGCTTGGTTTTGCCTCACGCCATACATAACCTTGAAGACAACGATCTGCAATATCACTTGCAATATAAACAGAAACAGTTCGTGCTCGGACATTGATTGCACCAGTAATAATTTTCACATTGTTCATATTCACAGATGTAACAGGATTTCGTGTTGATGCATCATGTGTTCGAAGAAGATACGAATGATACAGTTTATCGAGTGAATTGTATTTGATTTCGTGTATGAATACAAAATTTCGATCGAATCCAGCATCCCAATTTTCTTTGAAACGCATTTCAATAAGATAATAATGTTGATAATTCGATGGATCGAATGGAATACGTATCAAAATTGGATAATCGAGTGCTGGATTCGTAATTGTCGTTAGAGTCAACGTAGCTGATGTTTCCCCCCTCTGTCCAAATGTATAAATACGATTTATTGGAATCCAGCCAAGTCGTTCCAAACCATAGCCATTTAATCCAGGTGGAGCTGAACCAAATTTAATTGTATATGTCGTTTTGACATGAGCAGCGCTCATGAGATCCCATTCATCATCATACTCGCCAATTTGTGCCCAATCAATATTTCTGTATTTGGGATCATCGGAGAATGAATGAGCTAGACCATATGCATGACCCATTTCGTGAGCTACTAGCGTCAAATCGTGATCTTCACCAGCATAAACTTGTTTATTACTACCCCACAGGTCAATGCCTGGACTGGTAATAATCATGACACGTCCTGATGATAGTATTGATAGTTTGGAAGCTTTGACACAATCATCGAATCGTTGGCCTCTCGATTTTTTCTGCTGTTGTTCTTTTGTTTCACTTATTGTATACCAACCATTGACGCTTGATGAACCAAAATTAATGAGACCATTTGATATATCATGCCAATAATCAGCAATGCCTCCAGTACCGCGATTTAAAAATTTTTCTTTAATTGCTGCCGGTGTATATTGAGGCGTGGGACTGTCGGAAAATTTACATAGAATAATTTGCCATGTCGTTTGCCCTCGAACACCATATCCATCAACATCATGAATATGATAGCCGACAACAAGTAGAAGAATAATTATATTCATCATGTTATAAAAAACTTCTACAACGACAATAAAAAGACGGAGGTGAAATTGTCACGAGATTCGAGTATTTTCAGCCCCGATTCGCCCAGCAACTTGTTCCACATCTGCTATTTTTGCTCCAAATAAAATTCGACGAGCTCTATCTACCCAACGATTGGCTCAGCTTTTCCACAACTCAAACCAGTCGCGTACAAAATCGACTTTTCCATATTTTTCCACGGAGCCCAGTGACCCAGCAAAGTATTTTCAGCCCGGATTCGCTCAGAAACTTGTTTCGAGTCTCCTATTCTTGTTCCAAGTAGAACTCGACGAGCTCTATCCAATAGCATGCTCAGATTTTCCCTAACATGAACTATAATTTTCAAGTTTTGCACAGCGCCATCTATGGTCCCAAAAATCATACTTTAGGCTGTGGCAAATCTAAGTACACCACCGTTGGATAGAGCTCGTAGAATTCTACTTGAAGCAAGAATATGAGATTTGGAACAAGTCCCTGAGTGAATTCGGACTGGAAATACTTTTCTGTGTTCCTAGAGTCCATGGAAAAAAATGAACTTTAAGCGCGAGTGGTTTAAGTTGTGGAACATCTGAGCATAACGTTGGATAGAGCTCGTCAAGATGTACTTGGAACAAGAATAGGAGACTTGGAACAAGTTCCTGAGTGAATCCGGGCTGGAAATACTCAAATCTGGTGATAACTTCACCTACGTAATAAAAAGCTATTCTAGTCTGTCTTTCAGATCCGTAAACTAAAGCAGATGTTGAAACTAAATATCATTTATATATCGAAAGAAAAAGCAACGATCACGTAATTCAATGCAAAACTAAGTGCTTTTCGATATGAATATAGTAATGGCTATCAATAGCATATAGTTAGATCTTGGATGACCTGAAATGAGGTACAATCGATTTGATTTTCTCCTGAACAACTATATATTTGAATTTTCATGAAGAAACATATCAATTTCATATTTTCATGTCTATATTCATTTCCTTACTTTTTCATTGAATAAGTAATAATGAGTATTAATGTCTTTTTGAATAAAAACATATCGATAATGCGATATCAAAATTAGAAATCATTCACGACCTTATGGGTTATTAATGCTCGACATCAACAGTTTCTATTTTAATATTGACAACAATAAATCTATCAACAATCAATGACTAAGTAACAAAGATGAGAAGCGATTCTATATCGACTATTAATGTTATATCATAAGAATGAATACAATTCTTATTGGATGACAAGGTCAATGAGGTCATTCATGCAAATTGCGACTCGTGCTTAAGTTTTATTTTTATATAAATTCTCGAAACCTGTTATCAGTTCATATGCCAAATCACGTCATTAATTCCAATTTGATTGACAACATTATAATAATCTATTTAACTAAAAATGTATCCAATAACAGCTTTCAAACTAGGTATGGGGTGATGTATGTCAGAATTGTAACCAGTAAACCCTCACCCAGTTTAGAAGCCCCCGTGGGCTTCTAATTTGTTCATCGTCCGAAAGTTTCTGAGGGGGCTTCTATTAAGTCCTAAAATTTTTCAATTATTTTTTATAGCAAAGATTTCAAAGGACGTGAGGGATTTTTAGGGTTTTTAAGAGTTGTTCAAACGACTTCCTAAGATATTTCAAAATTTTTATGCTGATAAGTAAGAAAACTAAACATATTCTCACCTTAAGATCGCGAATTTTAAGAGTTTTTCGATGCAAATATCAACAAAAATTTTCAAAAAGTTTTTAATATCAGGCGGGCTTCTAATACACCTTTCACGTAGTCTCTTCTGGCGGGGGCTTCTAATAAGGGACGGACTTCTATTACGGGAGGGGGTTTAATGATAAACGACCAGTTCGGATTTGTTTGAGCGTTTTCATATTTTTGTTTTTGAAAAAACTAATCATAAAAAACTTCTTTTTTTGAAAATTAAGCGTTTTTTATCGATATCAAATACAATTTCTGTGAGGTAGTAGCATGTATCAGACTATTCTATCAATCAAGTGAAAATTCATCGTAGTATATTTGATACATTTAAATCAGCTCACATTAATATTAAATCATGTTATTGAAAGATAGTCGAATAATTATTTAACATTGTAATTTATCATAGATTTAATTATAGATCTTACGATTTATTTTAGATATTTCGCACAGTCATAAGACATAACAAAGTAAAGATAACGTGAAAAGTAGGTTAAGCATATAGCTAATTAATGATTTTCACTCCTGACAAATATTTAATTAGTATGCAAAAATAGCATAGAGCTTATCACACTATCAAGTTTTCAGAAGTGTCCTGCAACCGGGTCAGGTACTCGGAGCTAGCTTGGCAATAGATGAGATCTTGATGCTTCAAAGTATTTCCACATTTTCAAATAACTATTTATATAAAAAGCATAAGAATGAAAAATCAGAGCAATTTATTGTACTTGACAACAGTCAGAGAAGTGGGAAGCGACATTGTTTTACTAAACGAAATTGGTTTTTAATGAGAATTCACCTGCAGATGATAGTGAACTAAGTGACAAAGTAACTGAATAAACAGGAAGGAAAATGAATTACCAAAGACATGAATGTTTAAATCATTAACGTGTATGTATCTATAATTACGCAGTTGGACACTAACACTGCGTGCCATTTCATCATCATCAGCAACAAGCATACGTATATTTAGCAAAAATTCATCGAGTTTTAGAAGCAGAAAGCCATCAAGTGGATCCTAAGCTACTTTCTAATTTTGTGGAATTTGAGATGATCTCTTTTTTGTAATATCCTATGGAAGAAACTGAATGGTAGTATACTTTTGCAAATAAAAATAGAAAATTTGAAAATCTTTTTGTGACTGTGAAAGTATTTGCCAGATATCAATTAACTTCGATTCGAATCCGGGTGTTAGATGGGCAGATCAGCTTTCGCAAAATCGTACCCGTTCAGCACACTAGTTTTCAGTTCACTGATAAGTACTTAGGGAGACCACTTATGGCAATACATAATCATACAGTTCCTTACAGCCAGTTCCACTGAGTTCCTACAATTTTGTCGCCTACAAAAAAATGTCGATCATAAATTTGTCGATAAAATTTGTCGACAAATTTACGTTCAACATTTTTTGTAGTCGACAAAATTGTAGGCACTCGTTGTATGTGGGTATCCAAGGTAATTATTTTAAACATTTGATAGAATAAAACTTTGTTGAACTTGTTTCTGTATTTTCTTTTTTGTTCTACCACCATTACTTTTTTTTCTACTCTAATATGTATGAACGGTTAGACGTTAGAAGAGACAAGAAAAAAAATATGAAAGAAAAGAGTAGAAAAGAAAATAACAAAGGAAGAAAAACAAAATGAGAATGTACATGAATAATAATGTGATGGTCTAGTTTTACACAAAAACAGTTCTTATCGAAATTTTATTAACATGATATTAGTTGAAGAGCGATCAGATAGTACAGACAATCTGAGCATTGATTTCTCTAACATTGCATAAAAACAGAAAGTTTCTTCAATCTTTCCACACGAAAATAAAATAATGACGCTACTAGTTTTGGATTGACCTAAATAGCATGATACGAAAGTAATACTATACAGGGATAATGACACTTCTTGAGAACAGAAAAGTCCGCTCTATAGTGATGACTAAAATGACCTTCTAAAAAGACTGTAGTTTCAAAAACACATACATTTTCTCGATGTTTTCGTGCTAATTCTTGTGTGCTTACAACTAAAATAATAGTGTAATGTATTGACGTTGTTTTATAGATTTGATTAATGCATTATGTTGCCTATGTATGTATATTTTGAAGTACGTTTGTCTTTTGTACGATTGTTTGTATGCATGACTTAACTGAGCATGATATTTCAGTAAGATATTTTTTTTTGCATCATAAAAATAATACTATCATTTTGCTTGTTCTGTTCTGAATCATTCGAAGAGCTTTATTAATGACGATAATGAGTCAATCGATTGTTCGAGTAAATGCTCGCGATGTCACGCATTCACTTTTTATTTTCAATTCGTTGCACAGAACACAAAAAATAGTCCAGTTTCATTTGCAATACGCTATTGCTGAATAGTTTGATCATGGTCGAACCTCGCTTCACGCTTTATTTTAAACATGATCAGGACCTTTTCGTGAAAAATGTTCTTAGAAACAATGGAAGAGAAAGTTTTTGTTAGATCATGGAAAGGTACCTTGTCAATGAATAACGCGTTCTGGAATTTGCCGAATACATTCACAATCGACAACAATACGCTTTCTATCTGACAAAACGCTTTGTTTGCGATGCCTCGCTATTATGGAATGTTTTATTCTCTGTTCAAAATCATTCTGAACCGTTGCATTAACTGTTGGGATGATTTTCTTTGCATTCTTCTTTGGAAAGATAAATAACGGATTCGTTCAAAATACGAGATGGCTTTTTTTATATTTTCTAGAGAATTTCTTAAGAACGGATTCTTCGAATCGATGAATCCATTTTAGACGATCCAGCAACACTCTTAGAAAGACAATAACCTGTTTTCTGTAGTCTTCCATCTCGCTGAATGCTTTTTCCTGGATTCAAAAATTGATTTTTGCAAAAATAGAATGCATTGTTGTTCGTGTCATAAGTTTAATAAAAGTATTCGACTACATCGAGAAGCAATATCAATTAGCTCACATTACATTTTACGGCTTTCTAAAATGCATGAATTTTTTCTTCATTGTTTCTTGATTAAAAAAATACCTTCGTGATCTGTGATTGTCTTTTATCAGCATCTATTTACAAACCTGAGAATTTATCTGTCAATATCGAGAAGTTCCTATTTTTCGTACGCTGACATAAATAACAAAAGTAAAGCATAGGTGATGCTAGCATATTGAGATCAATCACATCACTATAACAGACGCTTAATCATTGACAACATATAGAGAATAAGATAAAAGAATCGAACACACAAAAATACTGAGTTCTATGATCATAAGTCATATAATCAATAAAATTAAAGATAACTGTCATAACCATGAATTTTTATCTATCTTAACAGTTCTCTATTGTTATTTTGAAAAACTAAGATCTTTCTTTTCGCTTCTAAAGATAAATAGTATTTTTATTTCATAAAAAACTGAATTAACATCTCAATCATAATCATCTTTCTGCTTAATGCAAATTGAAACAAGTAATGAAAAATAAAAGGTTAGATGACAAATAATATTATTCATAAATTTTTTCTTGCCTACTGTTTCGTTCAATTTATATTGTATTTTTATTTTTAATTATAATTGACAAATTAATCTAATAGATAATATGTTAGTTTTTCAAATAGAGAATTCTAAGTCCGAATATCTGAGAACACAGAGAATAAATAAATAAATTCACAAATACGAATGCGATGTCAATCATATCGTCTGCTTTTATGAATAATCACCAGTACCCGATGGCTTTAATCAAAACCGCCAGTTAATCACAATTAACTGAGAGTTTTGTTCAGTTACCATAAAAAAGGTTTATTAGACTTCTTCTTTCGATACACCCATTGCTTTTGTAGGGGTCTAGGACGGTTAGTCGCACAGACATTAGCTCATTTAGATACTTGTTCGCTGTCATGTGGAGAATAATCATCATCATAAACGAATTGATGATTTTGATGTAATGATAAGCTGCAGTAAACGATATATGTGTATAAGCCGTATAGGCCAGAGTTGAAACCGGTGAAAAAATATCAGTCCGGTCCGGCCCAGGCGGTTTTTACCGGTCTAGAAATAGCTTCTAGACCGGTAAAAATCGGCGAACGTAATAAGTTTTTTCTGAACTCTAATTTGTATGCAGAAGCAAACTATAGATTTATACGTTTGAATTTTCAAGCATTCTAATATTAGAGCCATAGATGTTAAAAAGATGACCAAAACTTTCAACAATGACTTTATTTTACACGAAATAATATTACTTCCTTCCAGAGTCAATATTTAATTTGCTTTTGTTTTATTATACAGGTGAAAGTTTACATAAAACTATGTGTTTTAAGCGAAAGTGACTAGTTAAGCTAAACGTAAGATAAAAAAAAACATTTGATCACATATTGAACTCGCAAACAATATGAAACATATATACAAAATAAATATTTTTATTTTGATGTAGGTCATGAATTGTTTAAATAAGCTTCTTTTAAAACAACAAGTGACTCTACGCATTCAGAATTCAATTGAGATCTTTGTTCTGTTACAATATGTCCAGCCGTTGAAAAGTGTCGTTCAGATTCAGCTGATGAGGCTTGTATAACAAAACTAGATTTTGCTATTTTGGATAAGATTGGTAAAGTTGATTGTTGATCACGCCAAAAATTAATGGATTATAATCTTCAGGCAATTCATAAGATGTATTTTCATAGATTTGAATTTGTCGTTCGACATCATTGTTAAATGAATTAGCTGAAGCCGCAGTTAGTGACATTGTACCTCGGACACCACGCATCGTTGCAAAAGGATCCTCCTTCGTTTTTTTGTTGGTGGTGAAATTATTTTATCTGATGATGCATTTGTTGATCAAATGGTATCTTGATAATCATTAGACAAAATATAAATATCATTTTTGATTGATTTTTTCTGTTCAGCTAAAACAGATTCATCTTTAATAAACAAAAATCTTTGAATGTCTGATCGAGATAAGTTGCAATCCAATGCAATTGTGTTGTTGATGTCAAATATTTTTCGTCAAGTTCTTTTGCAATTTCAGCTTTTAATAAATTTATAATTGAATGTTTTCGTTTGTTGTCTATGAAACATAACTCAATCATACGATAGTAGCTTGGAATAACATTTTGCAATGTTGGCCGATTTGAAAACTCTAAGTTATCGAAAATTAAGCTAAAATTTTCCATAAACTTACTTATTTCATATAGTAATTGTGGATCGATTTGTAAAAGACGATGCTGTTCATCACGCTCACGTAATAAAACCATTAATGATTCATATGATTGATGTAAGCTATCGAGAATAAGAAAATACGAGCGCCATGGACGCGTACCACTTGTACGTTTCAATGTTTTCGGTAACTTGAATTGAATTCCACCACATTGTTGACAATAAGTTCGAAGATTGCTAACCGATGAACAGAAATTCTTAAATTCAACATTCATGTTTTTGCCATTTTCCCATGTTGTTTCCAAAACAGTATTTGTTCGATGTGCTAAACAAGGATATCTTGTTTCATCATCTAAACTTAATGCTTTGATTGTGTTTGAACCTTGATCAATAGTAATAATATTATCAGCAAATGATAAATTAAATGATTGAAATATTTGTTCAATTTCATGCCAAATATTGATTCCAGTTTTTGTGGCATCAAAATGTTTACATCTTAATAAAGTATGTTTTAATTCATCAATATCATTAACAAGAAATATTGTAAAATCTAAATAAGTTCTCTTCATTAAATCATCAGTCCACAGATCTGCAGCAGCAGCTATACGATGTTGTTTCATTGGTTCCTCTAATAAAGAACGTATTTTATTTGTATATAATTCAAATTTTAATGTTTCTTCACGAATAGTCTTTCTTCCATAAAATATATCATGAATATCTATTAAACCGAAATTGGCTCCAATCTCAATATCAGTTTGAATCAATTGTACAGTTCCATCATTTTCTAATGCATTGAACTAGTGAGAGTCAGTCACTACAAACTTTAACTCTGCATCTTTAAGCTTCAATTTATATTCTTCTGGTAATACATTTTTATTCAAAGCAAATTTTGACTGAATGATAGATGCGATTGTTGGAACACTTTTTCCTTGTTTGTCAGCTAAAATTGATTTTGATTTTGATTTATATTGTGCCAAGTGATCATGTATGCCATTCAATCCATAATTTTTTCGTTTACCATGACTATTTTTTTGAATATGTTCTGTAAGCCATATAACAATAATTGCAAGCAGCCCCATCTTCCAGTACATCAATAATACCATTTTTATCTTTATTCCCAACTAATGATACACCATTTTCCCAATTTTCATTGTTAGCTTTTCCATTTTTCACTAATTCAAAATATTTAGATTTTAATCTACTTTGAATTTTTTGTCCTGTAATATTGTCGAAATCTAAATTCATGATTTTGATAACGATCAAGACGTTATTTTATTTTATTCCATAATATTGAACTTATTAAACACACCCAGTATGAATAAATGTCTATCCAATCAATTAAAAACGTTGTGTCATCTTTTATAGCTCATTATGTGTATGTATGTGTCGGCATGTGAACAATGGAACATTGCATTAATATCAAAGAAAAACGATCAAAGAAAATAAGTGATAAATATATAACGATGTCCTCATTGTTATGACATTTTTAGCTGTTAATGAAAAGATTCTTATTTAAAAAAACTAATAGAAATGTTGAATGTGCATTTGAAACTCAAATGATTACTATTTGTTACTTTAAAACACGTACTGAATAGACACACACATGCTGTATTACGAATGAAAAATTTATTCTTACGCATAAATTTCTCAGGCCGGCAAAAACCGGCCGAACCGGACCGAACCGGTTCCAACTCTGGTATAGGCTACTAGAATAAGCTCATGAAAATCAATAATGCTAGTTACGATATTAAAAACCTCTGAAAATGCATCTTTATTAATATACAGCGACCACTCATATACAAATGATCAGAAAATTAAGACAAAAATTCTTTGAAGATGTGAATACTGTAGAAAATATGCCTGTCATCGACGATTTCTTACAAAAGTAAACTATCAATTTATTAAAAGAGCAGATGTACATGAAAATCGTATTGCTAATGTATGATATAAAGCAACTTGTAAATATTATGAATAATTAAGACAACAATCAAAACAAAATTAAGCGAATCCATATAATACTTTAGCGCAAACAAATATCAGCGATGAGGTGTAATTATATTTAATTACAAAGTAGTAATAATTTAAAACAAAATATTTGTCATTAGTGTCAAGAAAATACTACTGAACCAACACCAGTCAACATAAAATCGCCTGTTATTCCGCGAAAATATCCTCGCACAACTGATATCACCAACTTTTTTTATCAAAAATATACTGATCCAGGTTCAACTCGTTTCTTACTCTTGTTTTACCGACGAACAACAAAGCATTATGGAAAAGGAGTGAGGTGATGGGTGCTATTGCTAATCTCATGATCAGTCACATCAATACTCTACGATTAAGTGTCCGCGCCGAACTGTCCATCTTCCGTCTATTCATCTTAGATTCTCTCTTTATTGACCGATGTGTGTTTTAAGATATACCACGTAAATGTGTCAGGCAGCTTATATTTTATTGAGTCTATTTATTACATGTATATTCAGCTAGGTCAAATTGGTAGAACTACTCTGTAAGGTTGTAAGAATTTTTCTCATCAATGTAACTTTTCTCGATTTGATATTAGCCATTGATACATAGTTGTAGCTTGATTTTTATGTCTTCTTTAACTAAGTACGATCTAAAAGATCTGTATTCATATCTTGCGATTATTGTCGGATCTTTTTTGAATACCAGCTACCATTTTTTGAATAACTCTCAATCGTTTATAGCTATCTAAGTTGGGTTTTCATCATTAGATAAAACGGTGTTAGAGATATCTATCTGTATAGTGCTCATTAAGTTCGAAGAAGGTTTTTAAGAATATTTGAATGCGAACATTTTGTTTTTCGTTGTCCATTTCTACAGTTGTTTGTAGCAACCTAGGCTCATATTAAACTGAAATGCAGCTCAAAGAGAGCTTTATTATACGTAAAATTTCTAGATTTCATAACGCTTCTCTTGAAGCATAACTCCTAGATGAAGATGAAAAACTTGAACAACTACACAGAAAATGCCACACTTTTCAAGCTACATTTAAGCGTTATTAGAGCATATATTGTTATGAAAAGTTGTAGAAATGAATAACAAAGAAAATGCTTGCGTACAAATATCCTTGAAAATCTTCTTTGAACTTGATGAATGTTGCATAGATAGATGCTCCCAATATTGTTCTATCTGATGGCAAAAACCCGACTTCAATAGCTATAAACCATCGGAAGTCATTCAAAAATGGTGGTTGGCATTTTAAAAGAATTTCGACAATAGTATTGGAACATGTCCAAAGACTAATCAGCCATAAAAGAGGTCGAATCTGGACATAACATAATTTACGTCATTTCTTTAAAGATACAACAACGCAAATATCGAACCAAATCTGCAACGCAAAAGAAAATTCGTTTTTCTGTTTTTGTATGCATTTTTTGTCCATTTTAAATCTCTCGTCTTCTTCTCTCTTGAATTTTGCTCTTCTCTCACGGCTTTCACTGTATTTCGTTACTTGTCTGTTTTCTTTGCTCTTTCTTTCTCTCTTCCTTATTTTTTCTGGGTTGCATGTGTATCAGTGCTGCCACCTTTTCAAGTCCAAGCAGCAGAAAAAAAATTATAAAAAGCAGAAAATGACAGAAATTCCACCATCAAATAGCAGAAAAAAAGCAGAAAAGATATTTCTTCAAGGGGGTAAGTGCTGGCACCCAGCACCGAAAAGTGCTGGACAGGTGCTGAGGTGCTGAGCAGGTGCTGAGGTACTGAGTAGGTGCTCAGGTGCTGGAAAAGTGCTGAGTAGGTGCTCAGGTGTTGAGTAGGTGCTGAGTAGGTGCTCAGGTGCTGAGTAGGTGCTGGGCGGGTGCTGAAGTGCTGAGATGCTAATTGATTTTTTTAGGATACTACATAAACTAAACCACTACATTGTGATTGATTAAGAGCGTTCTCTATCAGATTCATTATTGTACTTCAATACTAGCGAACTCTTTAAGTATTCAATCAGAAATGTACCCATTTTACAAAACTGTCTAATTCTAATTCGATTTTCTNGGGGGATCAGGAAAATGCTAATTTTTTTTCGCAAACTGCGAGTGCAAATTGTTTTTGATAAAACTCCATCAGTTGGGTCCAACATCATCTCCCATGACTTTCATCTGGATCCCATGCTTGGAAGTCGAGATTCAGCATACTGAAAAATCCTGGGTACGCTCCTGTTTCATACACATAGTCTAAACTCAAAAGTGAATTCACACTTGGAGATATTCCTTCATAAATCACTTTCCTTGCGTTTATTTTTAGAAAATTGACTAAAAGTTATTGAAAAAATATCCATCTGTTTATTTTTTCTTAGAAATAGTTTTAGAAGTATTATTTTAAAGTACTTACGACCAAAGTTTAATTGGTTCTTCTTCAAAATCTTCATCATCATGATCATTGCTAGACATTAAATAACAATCTTTAACAAATGAAATTCTATAAAAACAAAAAGTTTATTATTACTTTTCTAAAACTGTTGCATTCGATGTTGATGATGCTGAACTTCGTCCATCAATTAAAACAGATGAATGTAAAAGATTAGGCGATGATGGAGCGTGACTGGTCCTTTTCGGACGACTTTTTCTATGAACACTTGATAAACGTAAATGTCGAAGTTTTTCTGCTGTTCTTTCTACCAACAATAATAAAAGCAAATTTTTTTTATTTTCGTTTTTTTAAAAATAAATATTATTTAAACATTTCATACCACTAAATGTTTGATGATTTGTTGAAAATGATTTATTTCCTGTTGGTGATGAACATGTATCAGTAACATGTAAATAAATATTCCATGTTGCTACACATGCTGAACCAGGTGAACTTGCATAAACACGCCATGCTGCTTGAATTAATGTTGCTGCAGCTGGAATTTGTCGAGAGAAATGTTTTTGACGTTGTTTTTGTTGAACTTTTAAAGCAAAACCAGAGCCAAGTATGCCCTAAAATACGATAAATAATTCGTTTCAACTTTTTCTTTTGAAATACTTACAGCCGGTAAAGCAAAAAATGATATCGCAAATATAGCAAAACAAGAAGCAATTATCTTTCCAACCCTTAAATATTCATTAAGAATAAATAATATAATACATAAATATTATTTAAGGTGTCACCACAATTACAAAAATTGAGCAGAAAATTTTTCTTTTGCGTTTTTATGTCATGAGTGTATAGAGATTATCGAGTTAATTAGAAAAGTGTTGCTTTTGACATCTTGAAAGGAAATCTTTTTTTTATAAAATGACATTGAAATAAAGACAAAGAAAAGTCTATAAAAAATAAAATACACCAATGCATATATTCTTCGTAGCTTCAATATTTACTAGAATAGATCTTTTTTTTTTTTTTTACTCTTTTCATATGATATCTTGAACCTGGGAATATGACTTTGTAGAACAATTGACGACACACCAAATACTGTACAAGAAATCAAGTCTTTCTCAAATTTTAATGTACTGAGAGTTCATATATTGGCTATAATCCTTGAGAAATATATACATATATATAGATATCAGGGCTGCCAGATTGAAAAGTTGTAAATCAAAATTTTTTTCATACTATTTTGGAAAAAATTCGAAAGGTATTTTTTTGACGTTTAAATGCATATATCACCGTTTTCTTCTATCATCATTTTGTGTGAAAGCTGTTACTGATATAGTTTTTTTCTCTTCTTTAATCTCATTTATATTAACATTCGAACCCTGAAATTCATCATTCATGACTGAATCTAATTCAGTTTAACAAGTGAGAATTATCATATGGGAAAGAAGCCTTCTGAAACTTATAGGTTATTCAAATGGCTTTTTCTCACTATGCAAAATGTCTCGTTCAGTTCGGAAAGGCTTTAGATTCATAAGAGCGTGTACTTTTAGTGAATTTAAAACACTGTGATATTTAACTATTACAATAGAACACCGATGAAACATTAATTGCCGATAAAAATTTAATTAGAACTTATAATAAAACTCAAAAAAGCTCGATTCTAGAAAAATATTACATTTCGGAAACCTTCGGGAAAAACAACTTAAAATTTGGAAGAATTTCGAACGTCGGAAAGATTTCGGAAGATCTGGCAATCCTGATTTATATATAGTACTCATACACATTATGATCACTAACATGAATTTGTGCAAATTTTGTTTCTAAACTCAATTCGATACAATTGAGGTGCTCTTCAATTTTCTATAATCAATAGTTTTCATCGTTGCTTTAAAAATGTGAGTACTAATGTGAAACTTTCTTAATAATAGTACGCTATTCAGCTCTATATGTTTCACACATAACATGTTTTAGAACGGCAGGAACTCATTGTCAACTTCCAAAATTCTTTTTCAGAATAGCCTATAAATCTTTTGAAACTGGAAAAAAATGTTTCGACTTCCAAATATCTGAAGAGAAGTACAGGTATAGGATTTTACGAAGAAGGTCTACTGTTTTTGTTATTTCTTTTTCAAATCTTGATTTATGAAACTCAAGAAAAATCTATAAATATCTCATGTTCACTTCGAACACAAATTTTTCAATATCCTCTTACTTTCCTCAAGGGATCTGGAGGCTAAGAATTTTTTTTTCTATTTCTAAATGAAATATTTAAATCAGTTCATCAAGAATGGTGTGCTGATCATTAGTGCATAAAAATTTTTAATAGAGTTACTCAAAGTTGTTGGAATTGCGTCAATCTATAGACCTATTCATATAGGAAAATTGGCTATTCTTGTTACACAATTTTGAAAGTTGACAATGAGTCTCTGCTGTTTCAATCGATGTTATCCGTGAAACATACAGAGTTTGATAGTATGCTATTTTTATGAAAAAACCATTCAGTTAGGAGAAAACTTAGACCTAAGGAAAAAAAGAACTATTGTTACCGTAACAATGAAAACTATTGATTATAGAAAATTGAAAAACATCTGTAATTGTATCGAATTGAGTTTAGAAACAATATGTGCATAAGTTTATCTTGAAGATCGTAATATTTAAGAGTACATCAAAAATTGATTTCTTATATGCTATTTAATGTGCTGAAAATTGTTCTACAAAACCATATTTCTCGTTTAAGATAGTTCGTCAAATCAAGAATAATTTTTTCGGTTCTTACATCTTCTTCTTATTATTTGCAACTACTTAGACCAATGCTTTTTCTGAAGTCGAAATTTGAAGAAAAAATAGTTTTGATGTATTATTTCATACAAATTTTTCTACTGATTCCGACTATGATATTCATATTATTTGAAATTGAAGTTTTGATAGTCAAACAATATTCTTATCAAAAAGTATGAGTCGTTTTTTTTTTGAATCATATAACGACTAACATGAAAAAGCCATTCGGATAAATATTGAAACTGTGGAGACTTAATGCTTTTGGCATATTTCAATTTCTATGGGCTTTCCTGATGCTTTTTTTAAAATCTGTTTCTCCTAAGTTTCACTGAAAAGACATCGCCTGAATACGTCATAAAGAATATATTTCTAGGTAACTCAATGAGTTCTGTTCAACCGCGACAAAAAAGACGCCAAATTAATTTTCTGCTTAATTTTTGAATTTCCGGCTCCTTACTTACCAAGTTACTGGATAAACATCACCATAACTAAATATTAAAAAATAAAAAGTAAATTAATTATTCAATAGTTTTATATTACCCAATCGTAGTTATTGTTATCACACCCCACCTATATAAAAAAGAAAAGAAAATAAACTATTTAAAAACATATTAATTCTATCAATTAAACATACCATAATGCATCTGCATAAGTTTCAAAATGACTGTCATTACCTTTAACACCTCGTAATTCATCACCTTTTTCATCCTTTTCTGCAATATAAACAAGATAACTACAAAAGATTAATGCAAGAAATCCAATATATAACGTTGTAATCAATTCCTTAAAAAACAAATGTTGTAATTTAATAAGTACAAACAAAACAAAAACATAAAGATGATCATTTTACTTGTCGATGAATATATACAACGCTTCCTAATAAGCGCCATGTTCCACCATGTCGATCAACATGTAAAACACGTAGAATTTGTAAAAAGCGTACACCACGAATAGCTGATGCAGCAAAAGCTTGTCGATCAGCAGCTAAAATAATCATTAATGCTGATGAAACAACAACCAATAAATCTATTTCAAATAAATAATTCAATTTTTTTATATTATCTAAATTGTTTTTTTTTCTCTTGTCTTACCGACAAGAGCAATTGGTTTTCGTGCAAATCGAAATCGACCTGATATACCCATATATTTGCTTCGACATCCTGCTGACCATAACCTTAATACATATTCAACGCCAAAAAAAAAAACAAGAAATATCTCAATCCAATAAACATATATTGATAAATTTGTAGAAAATCTTTCGATTGTTGTTAAAACAGACAAAACAAAACCAATAAGCACCACAAGAAATCTAAATCGAAAATATGCTCGAAATAATTTTTAATTTTTTTGACAAGTTAAAACAAAATAAAAAGAAAGAGACAATGGGATATAATCAACTATCTAGTGAATTCAATATAATAAATAGAAGAATGTCAGTGAGATTAAATTTCACGGGGGAAAAATGTTTTGAAGTTCAATCGGTAAACCTCATCATTAATTTCCCTAATGAATGATCAGTTGAGTTTATTCCGACTTGAACTTTTTTATAAATCCAAACAATTAAATTTTATTATATTCTGATGTCAACCAAAGAGCTTCGCCGATCAGTTTTTTATAATATGAAACTAGGGCAATGGTCTTTCTTGAGAAAACGATTTGAATCGAATGAATTCTATAGAAACTTTGTATATATGAATACTATCAATCATCTCTTAGGTTTCTTAAAGAATAAAATTATGATTATACTTACACAGAAAAATGATAGATAAAACATTTGAAACCAACTGGTCGTTCAAGAAAATTGTATAATAATATTTGAACATTCGAATGAACAGAACGTGTATTATTTTTCGGAAAATACGGCATTGGTATATATGCTAAAGAATAATAAGTAGGAAATGTTGAATGACTTAAACGTGCTTCTCCTCGTGTTGAACGATATAAAAATGAAAGACCAACATCACGATCAGGTTTCAATGATCGAGCTCCATCATTAACTGTTTTTCTTGATGGATGATGATGAGGAGGAAAATGCATTGAAAAGAACAAGAGAAAATTCCAACGCAAAAAGAAAAAAAAAGAAAGAAATTAGAACGAAGAAGTGCTCGACTTGTTTTTTCTTTCTTGCGTTTTTTTTTCAGTCACAGATAACGATAATAATAATAATAATAATAAGATCGCAATGTAAACGTAAAGAACAAAGAAAAAATAGCAATAGGTAATTTTGAATTAAACCGACAATCGATTGCGTTAATATGAACCAGTTGATCAAATTATCTATAAATATCTAAAATATACTTTGTAGAATTAATTTTAATGAAAAATAGAATGTCTATTTTGTCATAGTATTAACGGATGAGTTTGCATGTAAAAGATATGAATTATATCAAAAGAATTATTCAACCGCATGTTTCTGACGATTAATGTCAGGTAACAATATTCTTTCTTTTTTTAATCAAAATAAAAAAATTTCTTATTTAGCTTTTCACAAAGAAAATTAATATTTTTATATTTAAATTTAAATATATAAACTTCTATCTTTTAATAATGTAAAACGCTATGAATCTCTTTGCCATTTTACGCATATAGATTCATTGTGACTTGGGACATAAATATGAACGTGAGATATAATAGTAAAAGTCTTTCTTCACACTATGTTAATCTATAAACGCACGATCAAACTGGATATCGAAAGACAAAAAAAGCTATTAGAAACAAGATGTTATGAGAAGAACAACATTGCTAAGAGAGAAAAAAAACTGACACTTTTTGTTTTCTTCAATTTGATGCTATTATCTTTTCTTCCTATTCCTTATCATACTAATAGGACTAGTCTTAATCAAAGCGTAGACTTTATTATTAAAATGACACGTGTATTAATTAAAATATTCTTCAAAATTAAAAATAATGTTCATAATATTTCCATTAATATAATGATCTTAATCATATATGATGTTAAATTCCTAAGGGTTTAGTGCAAATTTAATGCTCTACTTCTTTTTTACTTACAATTGCGGATATGTATGTTCTTTTTGTAAGACTCTCATCGAGTAAAATATGTTCGACAACTGGTTCGTTACATTTCTCATTAGTATAACGAACCCAGAAAACCCAACAAAATACAAGCATTAAATGCGAACATATTTCCGGTCTCGCACTATGCTTATGTTGCTTTCTGTAATGAGCAAAAAAAAAACGTAAGAAGAAAAATTTATAGGATTATTATCGAATGTAGACTATTTCTATTTTAAATAAATCTTTTTCTCTTCTTTCCTGACTCCTTTTTTTTTTTTGATAAAACGAAAAGTCTTACCATCATCATGCATCTAAAGACTAAGCTATTAAACCATGCATATCTATCAAAGAGCTTTTTTAACATGCATAGTTTTACTTTTTTTGATTAATATAAGCAAATAATTACATTGCATGTAACTAAAGTAACGTTTTATTTGTCATTTAATGAAATGTGTATTATTCAGTATATTTTAGAAATTATTATTTTTTTCATGTGAGATGCTTTGTACCGTATGATATGAAATACTAATGTAATTATAATAGATCAAATGTTTAACCTTACTGATTTTCTATATTTTTACTAACTCTGATTTTATATTTTGTGTTTGATACAAATTGATTATATTATTATATGAATGTATTATTTTAAGTTTATAATAGAGTTCAGTTTTTATATTATATTTGACCAATAAATTTTATGAATTTTTACTAAAAAATATATTTCTTTATAATTTTTCTACATAGAGACACAAATCTTCAACTCGCTCTATTGCATACAATTACTGAGTCATGAGAGACATATAACATCATTTGTTTGATGACATTTATAAATAAAAGAAAATGTTTTAGTAATAATAAAGAATAAGAGAAATGCACTTAAATATTCTAGTTTATATAGCATTTGATGTTCTATTAGAATAAACAATGAATTTATATTTTATTTATTCTGTATTTACATTATTGAATAGACACGTGTATTTTGTTTGTTTCTTTTTTTTGAGTCAAATGACAGTAATTCAATTTTAAGTCTATCTAAGATAGAACTAATAACAACATGAATGTCATATATAAAAAAAAAAAAAGCGAAAAAGAAAATTCTCAGTAATAATATGAGTAAGAGAATTTGTCTCTTGTCAACTTTGTTTTAGATACAAAATATAAAAGACTTTCTCACAAACAAAAAGTCATTAGATTCATTTTCTAGAGTAGCTTTTTGAAAATAACTTATTCATTAACTTTTCAATAAACTATTTAAGTTAATTTTAACTCCTACATAAGATATCAAGAGTAACATTCAATAAATGAAAAAGAAAAATTTAGTCGTAGGATCGTATTTTGTTTAACTGCAATTTACATTATATTAGAAGATGTGTGAGGATTGCTTTTTCTAGGAGATATTTTCAGTAGAACATACTGGGAAATATTCTTTTCAAGTATAATTTAACTCAATATTATTCAGCGAGCAAAGCAATGTATTATAGGGTTTTTGAGACTAATCACTTTTTTTTTGTACTCAAGTAGACAAGAATTTTTTGTAAAACTTTCTATATAGACAAGAGCATAATTTTTTTCAGCATTAAAATAGCTTTAGAAAAAAATAAATCGTCATCTAAACGTTTAAAAGATTTATATTTTAAGCGTTGGCACGCACGTAACTATTATTTTCATTGTTCTTTATTGTTTACATCTTTAGAATATCCATTTTATGAGCGTTTTTACATTTAATTAATCGTACTATCGTGTATATACTCAAAAATTCCGAGTCTAATAAGTATTCCAACAAATATCTTATTATCATGATAGAAGAACTTATTCATAGTTATGCTAATACTTATAAAAAACAAACAAACTGATTTGCACTTTTCTCGTTGACATTTTTTAATAAAAGAAAATTCAGCATATTAACGATCAAAAATAGGAAATTATGAATCAGTTAATAAGTGATATTTTCACTCTCATTTCATTTCGAAATTCAAAGTTTTTAATTATTTTCTAAATAGATAAAACTTTTTAAAAACATATATATTGCTTATACAGAAAAAAAAAATTCTTAGAATATAATAGTCAGTATTAAACAATTATTTGATGTTCAAAATTTTCTTTAGTGTAATCATACCATTTATCTTCATGCTGCTGTATGATGTGAGACTTAACCAATTAATAGATGATATGATTAATATGAAGAAATACTTCGTTTCATATGTCATTATTGATACTCGAATTTTTTTATAATAGTGACACAATGTATAACACGTGTAATTAACAATATTTTATTATATCTAATATTTTTCTAATTTTTGTGTATTTTTTAAATTCACGCGAATTAAATTATTTCATTAACATAATATAATATTGGTGCTTGACTTGCTTTTTTCTTTTCTTGTATTCATGTTTATGATAATCAGTCATAGAAGTAAAGAGAAAGAGAAAAT
This sequence comes from Rotaria sp. Silwood2, assembly GCA_905329745.1. Taxonomy (NCBI): domain Eukaryota; kingdom Metazoa; phylum Rotifera; class Eurotatoria; order Philodinida; family Philodinidae; genus Rotaria; species Rotaria sp. Silwood2. The sequence goes on along the minus strand of CAJNSZ010000175.1, from coordinate 58,095 downwards.
ATTCTTGAGTCTAAATGTAAACCTTTTGGTTATGCTTCCTCTTGTATTTGAATCTTTCTCAAGTAGAATGAAGAGTCCACTTGAACATGATACTTGATATTCTTTTTCATTATTTTGTTATTGGGTTAGCACAACTGCTTTTCAACTATTTTGTATTGCCCTCATTTCTTTTTAGTTTTTTTTTCTCATTAGTATCGGTGTTTTTCTTTTATCTGTATTTGACTCACAATCTATCTATGGTTTTCATTCAGTATTTCATGTGATGTGTATTTCCTGCTTTTAATGTTGCGGAACATCTTTTTTTCTTTTCAAGCATGTTTTCTGGTCCAATAAACGAGTAACTGATAGTTAGACACGTGAGTCTATTGTTACATAGAACCTATAGCTAGATCGGTAAATAGATTAGTGTATATTTAACTAACTAGATTTACCAAACGAATGTAGAAAATAAAAATATCAAAAGTAAGAATGTTGAATCATAAAAATGTAACAAATCTAGACTTCATTTCACACAGAATAGAAATCCATGGGGAGCATTTGTTCTGGAAGCTATAAGTTTGGAAGGAAGCTTGTGTTGATATCAGTCTTTCCGTTAGTTAATAGAAATATGTATATTCTTACATTTTTCATTGATTTTTGTACATGATAAACCTCTATTTTCGTTGGAAGATTCTAAACTTGGAAGTGGACTTCTATTCTTTGGAAAGGATTTTCCTTTATTTTATCTTTCAATCAAATTTAAGTTTAACAACTTAATAATTACATAAGAACATACTGACATCGATGACTTAGTACATAGTCAGACAGTCAGTACGACGTACTTAGGCAAGTTGATAAATAATTAGTTCCATAATAAAATAAGCAGATAACTAAATAATGAATGTACATTGTAGAGATAATTTATAGAAGACATTTTTTTATTTATAATAAAATGATTAGAAAGCTTTCTTGAACCTTCAACTTGTTAAAAATTGTGACGTACATATCCCGTAGGACTTCGGTACGTTTTGAACAAACGCAGTTAACGTTCTCAATCATCTGTTGATTGACAAAGAATACTTTGGACTTTCTAACCATGATATTACACTTAGAAACTAAGATAGAGTTTATCTTCAAAAATCATCATGTGCTCAACGAGAAAAACAATACAAATTCATTATTGACTAAATAAAAACAATATCCTAATGTGGACTCTAGATGACACTGGACACTCAAAGTCATTAATTTTTGTTGTTTTCCAGTAATTCAAAAATTTCTACGAATTCTTAAATCTAACAAGAACATTTATGCGATAAACATATAGATATTGTCATTTTTTCTTTTCAAATGTATAAAAAAAAAAAATGCAGATCAGTTACATATAAGGTGCACCAAGGGCAAAAAAGGAGCACTTTTTATTTTTCAAGTTTTTTTACATCATCTGATAGAGCTCGCGATGCTGATTCCGAATATGTGCTTTTTAGTTTTTTTGGAACAAATTTTGTGTGAAAAATCTTTGAAATACTAGTTGAGACAAAAAAGTAGAAAATTTTACTGTTTATGAAAGAAATTAAGATTTTATCGATTTTTCGGCACTATGGTTTTTTAAAACCAATTTATTTGGATTCAGCATCAAATTTTGATTATAACTAAGTATATTTGGTTTGATTTAATTTAATTTGATGACAGTTCAGTCGGTAGACAAAATTGACTGAGGTCCCCTAGGTCCACGCCGACCACCCAATCTTGCAAACCTATCTAGTTTTTTGTTTTAATAGATAGAATTTTTGTTTGCATATCATTCGAACCACCAGGTGACAGGGAAAAAATTTGAGTATTCCTGCTTTTCAGTTCTTCTCCAATGCTCAGAAAATAATGATTTTCGGCAGCAGTTGCAAAGTATTGAAAAATGCACTCCTGTTTTGAGGTTTTAAGCATCAAACACTCATTGGAAAACAAAATGCATATGATATTCAGAATCAGCATAAAAAACTGAATCGAATACCATAAGTTTCATCTGAAAACAGTTTTCGTAAAAATTTTTCCCGTACTCCCCCTCAGCTCTTTTTCATAATAATTTTACCTGAGGTACCCCTCGGATCGGATTTTTACGAAAACTGTTTTCAGATGAAACTTATGGTATTCGA